>JANHAO010024312.1:0-11661 GCA_026873985.1 Saraca asoca
CAACGAGACAGGGGCAAGATCATATTAACATTCCGCTATATAAATTGTCTACCACCTTTTTATACTACCTGTTTGGGACCTGACACCTATAAAGCACACTGGGAAACAAAATGCAAAGAAAGAGCTTATTTTCAAGCACACTACTTTTATATCAGAGTTTCTAAGACACAGAGAATACAATATCAAAGCATTAAAAATAGCCATTACATTATCCAGCCATCCATGCCATCTAACACTCACAGTGCCGTAGCAGGACAGAACAAAAATACATACTAATTAAAAAAAACCAAGGGAAAACCCTAAACATCAAGTAGAAATTTGAGGAAATGAGAAAAATCAAAGGAAATGGATTATCGATGAAATTGAACCTCAAAGTAGTCACCATCATTGGGTTGCCTTTGCCACTGAGCTTGATTGCATTCAAATGACCGAGAAAGAGAGGAGAAGGAGGTAGAAAGCATGAGAGAAAGTCCGGTGCCTGTGAGCTGGAACTAACCTAATTCAGCACTGTTGCAGCATGTTCTTAACAACGGTTGCTATACAACCGCCGTTGAACTTTTGGTACTTAGTGATGCTTTCAACACAGCAACCATTAATCATTAGGTACTTAGTAGTGGTTTTTACACAACTACCATTAAACTTGGTTCTTAGCGATGGTTATGACACAACCGCCATTAAAAATCAACTGTAACATTTGCTTTTCATAAGTGTTGAACCTAGGTTGCTTTAACTGTGCCTTTAGCGGCAGTTAGTCCTAACCACTGCTAAAGATACATTTTGTTGTTGATATTTGAACACCGATAGAATCATGAGATAAACTCATTAGCATACAACTTGAGACAATTTGGATGGAAATAGCAATACTTTAGCTAAATGCAAAGAGAAATCTGTTGCTAACCTTGACATTGCGATGAAGAATATGGTCCATATGCAAGTAGTCAAGGGCCATAAGAAGTTGAACAAGCCATTTACAAAGTTTTTACAGATAAAGCACCCTTTTAGACTTTAAATGCAAAACTTAGTATCTATACAAAGGCACATATTCTTCATCCATGGAGATAAGCTAAATAAAGAAATGTAACCTCTTCAGGAAAAAGAATGCCATTAGCTTTCTTTATAGCTTCAGCCCTGTATTACATTAGAAATATGTCTAAATTCAATGCTCCAAATCCAATTTTCAAAATCCGCCATTTAAAAAAGTCAGAACCATAAATTGTCAGCTAGAAGGAATTGGGGAAATAGACTTACATATCTGCACCCTCACAATAACCTATAATAATGCACACATAGTAGCGCTGAGAAGGAAGGCATCAATATAGACCAATGTGAAACAGTTGCAATTACTTTCATTTTCATTAGCAATCACAAATTATAGCACAAATAGTAATAATAGAAGGAAATAACTAAATTAATATTATTGAAATCTACATGAACTGTACAAGTAATATAGTTACAATACTTGATTATAGTGAATGTGCAGTAAATACACATAGATGATGCATACCAATCCATCAAACATGATACTAGTTTATTGCTATGAGTAGTGCTAAATGCGCACACCCATGTCGGGCCACCAACCCTCCAAATAATGGCTGTCTAAAGCGAGGGTGGCTGCATCTAGCTTTTCTATTGAGATTAAAGCAAATAAGCCTAAGAGATAATTTTTTTGGGTTAGTGATAGGTAAGCCCAATAGTTAGACTTCTTTGATGATTCTATGATATGAATGCAAATATAGGTTAATATAATCTTAGGATAGAAGTTTACTAGGGTAAACAAATAATAGAGACCATTCTGATAATTAACAAAAGAAACAAATCAAGTAGAAGTTTAGCAATGCAATACCTTTTCTACCCATGAATCTTTATACTCCATAATAAATGGATTTCTAAATTTATAGATGAACTCCATCTGCATAGACCAGAAAAAGGACAATGCAAATATCTTGAATCATATGCACAAATAAGTACATGCCAAACATTCAAGTCAACTTGCAGTTACATAAAAATGGCACAAAGGATTCCTCTAGACCACAAAAGGGACATAGCACAAATCATGCATTACATAAACTGGCCAAAAAGGAACATTTTTCCAAATAGAAAATAACACCAAGGTTTAGTTGATTCACCTAAACACTCGGTCACTAACCTCCTGATGTGTAGATCTACAAGGCTGCTCAATCTATTGTGCAAGGCGAATCTTCTTCAGTACATATCTTTTTAATTCACAAGCATAAAATTTAAAAGAACTTTTAGGTATGAACTCAATAGAAATAGATGATAAACTAAATGGAAATGTAATGTAAGTTACATTCTTACTTCTTTTTCTCATGTTTATGCCTCACAAGAAAAGCCAAACCAAAAGAACCTTTTCCAATTTGCTCAAGTATTTCATACTGTTCCATGTGAATAGTAAGTTAGAGATTTTCCTACCTGAGTATAAATCAAATCCAGCAAGTTAGAAATAGTACTGAACCGCATCTGAAAAGTAATAAATAGAACTACTAGAATGTACTGATGCATGAAAAGAATTCAAGTGTGCAAGTAACTGACAAAGAAAGAAGTCTACGTTATCTATTAAGTTATCCAAGAACCGCATATGCTTATAAGCAACCCCTTTTTTCCTCCTTTCTCATGATAAAAAGAAAAAAATGAACCACAAAATCCAATGGTGAAGCTTGAAACAAAGAAACCAACAAATAATAATCTATCATCACAATATTTCTTATTTTTTTTTCAAAAAAGAAAAGGAAAAACCTAGGGAACTCCATGTATAATTGAATAATGAGGGCTTATTAGAGCTTACTACAACACATTATACAACATAACAGGACTATAAGCTTAAAAGAACATATGCGATAATTTATCATCGAATTTTCAAGGACCATGGAATAAACAATACTAACTACAAAATTACTCACTATAAGGTTCGATCTATTGATGAGAAAACTGAAGCAACATATTTTCAAGATTGAAGGAAACAAGCAAAACACTTGCACAGAAAATGTCGGTTAAAAACTATTCCTCTGTTCAACTAAAACAAGCATAAGGAAGCATAAGCAAAGTTCCTATTATGGAGATCAGGAAGCACAGCTTGTTTCCTTACCTACATCTCTTGAAAATAACTCGACACTATTAAAAAAATGCCAAAAAGACATTATAATAGCTAGTAAGCACAAAACCAAGTAAAAGAAATATCTAGCAGTAAAAACAGTTGTAGACCACATATTTCACAAGGTCAAATATAGAAGAAAGCATTAATAACAAAGTAAATCCCAAGTATATATGCTTGACAGCAACTGTGAAATGTGCATTAAAAATAAAGAGAAATCCCGATAGAGCAAGTAAACCAAAACAGAAAGTGATAAATAAACTTAAGACTAAGAAAGAAGATGAAATCAGAAATGTAAGATGGAATTGCACTTGAGTAGTACAAGTTAAATGGATCCATGGGATTCAAAATGCGCAGGGAAGAGAGAAAGCAGAGAATGCAAGCTTCGACATTTGAAGAGTAGCTATGAAACAGCACCGTAGTTGAGGGAGAAGAAGCAGAAGAGGAACCTGCAAAAGCTCTTTCGCCATTCTTGTTGACTAGAGTAGGAAAAGGACAAATAATGAGAGAGAGAAAGATAGATTACATTGCAATTTATTAAAGGAGCATATTTAATTCAATTTAATGGGCTCGTAATATTATAATTAAATCAGTTTGGCAACACTGAAAAAAACTATTTTCTATTATATTTATAACACAGTTTTAAGTTGTTATTGCTTAGAATTAGAAACAAAGGCAACAATAAAAAATATATTATTTATTCTAGTTATAGGCAATAATTTTTTATTTTTGCAAGGTTTAGTGTTGTTATAAATCAAAAATGTTGTAATGTGTTTTAAGGCTGTTTTTCCCCTTTTATTTCCTTTATTTTTTAGTGAATTAAGACATAAGTTTATGTTGTGTGTAGGCTATGAAATAGCTCATGTTTTGTACCAATCATTGTTTTGACTAATTGTTTGGCCTTGTCTTGAACTTAATTAGCTTGTTTCCTTAGTTATTTGTTTGGGCGTTTAGCTGGGCTTATTTATAACTTGAACCCAGCCCATTTTGGCGGTTGATTGCTATGAGGGAGGCATGTTTCCCTTAACCATTGAGATTTGATGATTAACAATTGAAGAGTGTTGTTCTTTAAGCAAGTAATTTCATAGGGTTCATACTAGAATTTGAAAACTTATCAAAGAGTTTCCCCTTTGTAGCATCAATTTTGATCATTTATCACTCTTTCCTACCTTTCTAGAGTGTAATGTGAATATCCTTCTTATTTTATTTTTGTTGATGGTGGATTTTGGTTCTACTAGAATCCAGCCAAAAAAAGAGGTTCTTTTGGGATTCAAGCTGTAATTTGGTTCTAATATCAGTAGATAAATACAAAATGGCAAAAAAGAAGAAGGAGAATAACAAGAAACACTAAGCCTTTTTAACGTGGTTCACCTGAATCCAGACAATACCGAACCCTATGTCCATTATAGTGTATTGATATGGAAGAATTTCTACAGAGTTTCAATATGGCAAATTATGCCTTTTTAGCCTTAGCTTCCCTTTTTTTACAGAGTGCTCCTTCCTCCTATTTATAGAGGAAAGGAGGCTATAATAGTAAATTTGTAAGTTGTAAATATGTTACATCATGCATTGTTTGTAAAAGACAAAGCATATCTTTCAATTCGTCTACTGCAGATTGCATTCGCGGATGAGACCCTTGTCTCCTGAGTATGCGGTACGTTTGTTTCCTATTCATGGAGATCCTGGGTGAAGGCCATTCTTGGTGAGCTAGATCCTCTATTCAAAAATCATTGTTGCCTTCTTCTAAAACTGAGCTTGTTCTCGCTGAAATGAGCTTGTGTGAAGAAGGTTGTTGATCGTGTGAGCTGGGGCTTCACACCTCTAACACCTTAGCGAGCTAGAGCTCTATAGCTTTTTGGGTCTTTTATCAGCCCATTTAGGAGGCTCTGGATCTCACTTATAACATTAAGCCTCCCAAACTCTCAGCTCGCTTCACGGGTTGGGAGTTGAGACTTCACTGTGCAATCAAAGCTTTTATTAGTTGTGTCATTTCATTTGCTACAGACCATTCCTTCTATCACGCGTGTCTCATAATCACGGACGCATTTGCCTTGTTTTCTTCCTGAGACAATTAATGAAGGGGGTTGGGAGCTCTCTCGGACCCTTTAGTGGGATCAAAGTTACTTCTATTTAAGATAGTAGAGGCCTTCTTTACTTTAGAGAAATTTGATGGGAACTTCAAACGAGCCCCCCATACCTTCAGTGTTCCATTTTTCTAGCGAGCTGTGTATGGTTTGCTGCATGAAAAGCTTTTCAAGTAATTCTTTCTTGAGAACGAGGGAAGATCTCTTGAAGATCTTAGATTATTTCTTCCTGATGATGTTGGGGAGATGAACCTTTCTAGCTAACCTAACTTGCTTTCCCCAAATATGCTAAGTTCAGCAGGGAGCTTGGAGGAGTTCTAAACCAAGGAAGGCGGCAAAGCAAAGATTTGAAATCAAGCGCATTCGCTGTCCCTTTCGCAGATTAGGCCTCTTTTTTGGGCCGCCAATCTTTCTTCAGGTATATAGGCTAGATTAACTTGTATCTTCATTTCTAAATGTAAACGTGCCTCATTGAGGCTTTTTTAGTGAATGAACTTTCTTCGTGATTCTACTTCACTAATTTTTCTGCACATTACAAACAAGAATACGAACTCATTGTAATAGTAAAATGAAACGCTTAGATGGCCAATCGGTTAAACTCCTTTATTAGCCATAAGCTTAAACAAAGCATCTTGTGGATGATTAATGTATGGATAAATTGCACAAGAACTATTCTTATCAAAAGGTCACATGAAAGCTACGAACACACAATTGCATGAGAGTTACGAATACTCAATTGCAATTATACTGGAATGAGCTCCAATAACCTCAACCTAAAGGCTGGCAATAATTTTTAGGATGAGCCCTGGCGCCTTAGCTTGAAAGCTAGCACTTGTTTTTGGAATGAGCCCCGGCACCCCAGCTCGAAAGCTAGCAATAGTTTCCAGGATAAGCCCCGATGGCTCAGCTCAAAAGTTGGCAATAGTTTTCAAGATGAGCCCTGACACCTTAGCTCGAAAGTTGACAATAGTTTCCAGGATGAGCCCTGGGGCCTCAACTCAAAAGTTGGCAATTTTGTCAATTCATCTTCAAATGAGCTCTAGGAGGCCTCAGCTTAGAAAGTTGGTAACTTCATCAATTCATCTCCAGAATAAGCTCTGAGGGGCCTCAGCTTAAAAAGCTAGTAATTTCATCAATTCATCTCTAGAATGAGCTCTAGGGGGCCTCAACTTAGAAAGCTGGCAACTTCATCAAGGTCACATGGGAGCTGTGCCTTAAACATCTACGCAGCCTCAAAAGTGACCGATCTTTGTAAAATGGTTCTTATCATATAGGCCTCTTCTCGCCCAGGGTCCCGTTGGGGATGCTCAAATTGCCAGCCTGAAGGCTACACCACATATTCTCTTAAGCGACCTCTCATGATCAAGTCCTCAATGGTGTCCCTGAGTTCTTAACAATTCGAGGTGCCATGCCTGACCTCGTTATGATAGGCACAAAACTCTTGCTTGTTTCTCTACTTATAAGGGATCCATATAGGAGTAGGTCTCCCAAAGTCTTCCTTTTCTTTTTCTACAGTGAATTTCCTATCCTAAGAGTTTGATAG
The DNA here is from genome assembly GCA_026873985.1 of Saraca asoca. Lineage (NCBI taxonomy): Eukaryota > Viridiplantae > Streptophyta > Magnoliopsida > Fabales > Fabaceae > Saraca > Saraca asoca. The sequence continues at coordinate 6,737 of JANHAO010024312.1, forward strand.
GATGCTATACTGCTCATGGCAAACTAGAGACTGAGGTTGTTTGCCTTTGGGCCCATGGGACCTCTTGGCAGTCCACACATCAGAGTGGTCACCTAGATGCACATTGCCCTTCTTCTTACTTTGAAGAGAACCACCTTTATCATCCTTTATTTCAAGCTTTCTCAGGCTAAAGGTTTCTTCCCATTTGATCTGCTTGGTAGCCCGTCCATAAAATTCAGTTAAGTCCTTAACCGGGGACTTGTACAAACTTTTGTATAACTTTCCATCTTTGACGAGTCCCATGGAGATTGTCACCAATATGGTTTCTTCAAATGGATTCTCCATCAAATTTTCTTTGAGACTGAACCTAGTAATGTACTCCTTTAGTGACTCATGCTTACACTGAAAGATAGTCGCAAGGTGACAGAGGGGATGAGCTATCTCTTCAATGCTTGGTACTGACTAATGAATTTCTACTAGCACTCATCCCAGCTGCATAATAAGTGAGCTGGATGGCCTCTAAACCAAGCTCAAGGTACACCTCCTAAGGTGGTAGAAAAAACCTGGCATTTGACCAGAGGATTGGTTGTTTGCAAATCCATCTAAATGTTAAATGCGTCCAAGTGGTCATACGATTAGTGTCCCCATTATACAATAGAATTGTGGGGACTTTAAATTTAAGGGGGAGGGGTTGAGCCTTGATCCCTTCAAAGAATGGCGACCTCCCTTCGTAGCAAGCTTGGTTGCTCAGAGCTCAAAGACATTTTTCCAACTGATTCATCCTTTGATACAATTCTTCTAGAATGGGTCCCACAGCTCAGACTATTGGCCAGAGGACTACTGTTATATGTGAAATCTGGCATATCTTTAATGGGCTGGCAAGTCGCCCGAGTGTGGAAAGAGTTTATCTCATAAGATGTTTAGAGCATTAAGTCTCAACTCGCGCCCCTAGTGACCTCCTCTGCCTGAGCTCACCCTAACAAGAACAAGCTTGGCCTTGCTACCTTTGAAGACAGTAGCTCCCCTAGACCGAAGAGTTTGGTCTGTGAGGTGTGATCAGCAACCCAAGAGCTTATTAAATAGGAGACCAGCATACATATTGCCCAATAGACATGTGGGGCCTGCTTGCAAAAGACAATCTGCATAAGCCAACTTATAAGATCTAAGTCAGTCCATCCTATCTTATACATTAAATGTTTGATGTAATAGATTTACTACATGTAAAATTACATTTGTAACCTCCTCTCCTCTATAAATAGAAGGAAGGAGATGAACGTTAGGGAGGACTGATGCCATTACACTAAAACTTTATAAAAATACTTTCAGATCAATACATTACCGTGGATCTAGGGTCCAGTTATGTTTGGATTTGGCTAAACCACTTTAAAAGCTCTGAGTTTTTTATTGCTTTTTCTCTTTTTCTCACCTTCTTCATTCATTTGCTGATTCAATAGCCATATTACAATTTGAGATCTAAAAAGAATCCTTTGTTGGCTGCAGTTTGGTTTAGAAACCAAATCCACTGTCAATAACTGTTAGACCCTTTGATCCTCATGATTGCGAGAATCATGACTTAGAGATTGTTTTTGCAAACAACGAGCTGGGGAAATCTCTCGATTGACTTTGCTCAAACGTCTAGCTTGCTGCTGGTAAACGTTCTTGGATGTCAGGATCTCAATCTACCTTTGCATACTTTTCACTTGTGCTAGTATCGTGACTACTCTAATCAGTTCTCCCATCATATTCTCTAGTTTCTCTTGGTGTTGAAGATAAGTCTGCATTTCATCAGTGCTATTGGCAATGGCAACAGGCTAAAAAAAGTTGGTTGGGGCAAGCCAAAAGTAACACCCATTACAGGAGTGGTGGAGAACTCTATTATGGACACATGACCTTTTAGAGGATTGACCAACACATTCAAAGATCTGGTAGCTCTTCCTTTTGCCATTATAGCAAAAAATAGACCAGAAGGTAGATAAGTCCCCACAAACGATGCCAAAATGTTATAGTGGATTTTGGTTCTACCAGAATCTAGCCAACAGAAGAGGTTCTTTTGGGACTTAAGCTGTAATCTAGTTCCAATCTCAGTAGATAAATACAGAATGGCAAAAAGAAGGAGAATAACATGAAATGCTAAGCCTTTTTAATGTGGTTTGGGCAAATCTAGATAGTACCGAACCCAACGTCCATGGTAGTGCGTTGATATAGAAGAATTTCTATAGAATTTCAATATGGAAAATTGTGCCTTTTCAACCTTAGCTTCCCTTTTTTTTATAGAGTGCTCCTTTCTTTTATTTATAGAGGAAAGGAGGCTATAATAGTAAATTTACAATTTCTGAATATGTTACATCATGTAGTGTTCGTACAAGACAAAGCATATCTTTCAATTTGGCTACTGCAGATTGCATTCTACAAATGAGACCCTTATCTCCTGAGTATGCTGAACACTTGTCTCCCATTCACAGAGATCCTAGGTGAAGGCCATTCTTGGTGAACTAGATCCTCTATTTGGAGGTTGTTGCTGCCTTCTTCTGAGACCGAGCTTATTCTTGCTAAAACAAGCTCATGTGAGAAAGGTTACTGATCACATGAGTTGGGGCTTTGCACCTTTAACACTTTAGTGAGCTAGAGCTCTATAGCTATCTAGGTCTTTTATTAGCCCATTCAAGAGGTTCTGAATCTCATCCATAATAATTTCAATTTTGGTACTGAATTGGAGATAGATCCGTGAGCATTTCCAAGGCAGATCGCATCATGTTCCTTGCTTATTCCCTACTTCTTTTTCATTGTTGGATCATGCTATATTTTAATGATTTGAGTGTTGTGGGATTTGGATTGCTACATTGTGTAAATCCAAGATTTTGTCACCTAGTTCTCAAAGGACTTAAAGGAGAGGACAAGAGTGGTAAAAAGCAAGTGTGCGTGAACACAATAAAGAGTAAAAGCCTAATTGTGTGAGCAAAACACGAGTGGAGTGATTAAAAACACTTGTGACGTCATGATTTATGAGGTCCATATTTTCCTAAAATTTATTTTGTAGAATTTATTTCTTGCTAAAAAATGGAAGGTGGAAGATCTCAACTCAATGAAGTCATGTTTACTCTTAGTGCCATGGAACACAATTTGAAAAAGTAAATATGAAACTTAACGGACTTAATGAAAGAATCTTAAAGGAGGAACATAGAACACATTCTCATGAAAGAAGATCAAGAAGAAATCATGACAAACATGGAAGCAATGAAGGGGATTAGAGAGTTGAAAGAGAAGATGAGGAATTGTCCACTTCTCCATATGAAACCAAAAGGAGTGAAAGAACAAAGGACAAAGCCACTTAGGGTAGAAGTCAAGGGAGACCTAAAAGAGAAAGGTTGGATTCAAAACTTCACAATATCAAGATGTCAATCCCATCTTTTCAAGGCAAGAGTAATCTAAAAGCCTAACTTGAATTGGAGAAGAAAGTGGAGCTAGTATTTGATTGTCACAACTATTTAGAAGAAAAGAAAGTAAAATTAGTTGTTGTGGAATTTATTGATTATGCTATCATTTGGAGGGATCAACTTCTGCAAAGTAGACAAAGGAACTTGGTAAAACCCATAACAACTTGGGAAGAGTTGAAGACTATCATGAGAAAGAGATATGTCCTTTCACACTATTATAGAGAGTTGTATCAAAAGCTTTAAGGCCTTACTCAAGGTTCTAAAAGTGTTTAAGACTATCATGAAGAGATGGAGGTGGCAATTATAAGATCAAATGTGGTGGAGGATAGGGAGGCCACTATGGCACAGTTTCTTCATGGATTGAACCATGACATTGCCAACATAGTTAAGCAACAACACTATATTGAACTTGAAGACATGCTACAAATGGCAATGAAGGTGGAGAGGTAACTTAAGAGAAAAAATTCTTCCAAGGTTGCACATTAATCAAGTTCTGGAAGACTAATTGGGATAAAAGGCATGATTCAAAAGATTTCCAAGCTACCAAGAGGACTATGGTCAAGACTTCCTCAAAGCCAAAAGGTGATGATGTTAAAGGCAAAAGAAAGATAAAGATGCCATAAAAGCAAAGAAATATCAAATGCTTTAAATGTTTGTGGCACGACCATTATGCTTATGAATGCCCTAATATAAATGTAATGACATTGAAAGCCAATGGGAAGCAGAATCAGCTAGTGAGTAAGAAAAAAAGGAGGTAAGCTTAAAGTCAAGTGGTGAAGAGACCAATGATATTTGTGATGTGGTAGTTGAAGGAAAATCACTAGTAGAGAGAAGAACCTTGAGCACCCAAACCAAGGAGGGTAATGAAATGCAAAGAGAGAACATCTTCCACACTAGATGCCATGTCATGGGAAAGGTTTGTGATGTGGCTATTGATGGAAGTTGCGCAAATGTTGCTAGTGCAATCATTGTTGAAAAGTTAGCATTGCCTACCCTAGATCATCTCACTACGTAAGCGCACACAGTCAAACAAGTAATAGAGGGTGAGTGAGTATCGTCTCCACAGGGGTTGAATTTCTTGCAAACTAAATGTAAAAATCCAAATAAGCAAACAATAATTTCTTTAGGCTAAATAAGATGATTAAGAGGACAAAATGACATTGCTAAACTACACTACTAATAATTCAAGAAAAGAGACACTAAATCTCCAAAAATGGATTAATATGTGAATTAACTAATTGGGATTGACAAATCTTTTTAACATGCAATTTTGACCTAGCTGCTATAGTAATGCTACAGCAAACTTCCCAGTAAACCAGAACTTTATAACAGTATATGCAAATTTCCTAATTCCAACATGCTTAGGGTTTTTAAATTAGATTACACATATTCCTATGCTAATCCAGATTTTAGAACACAATTTTCAACACCAATTCCTTTAGGTTTTGCAAGGTAAACAATATATTCCTATATTATCTACAAATCAACAATATATAAAAGTTGAACTTGCAT
>JANHAO010024313.1:0-11660 GCA_026873985.1 Saraca asoca
TCACTCTCACAATCCCATAACCCTTTATAAGATTGATCAAATGGACTTCTCACTATGGGCTTCATCTTAATTATGCATAGATCATAACTATGAACATAATATGCAATATAAGATGAATATTCAACCTTTAGTATCCAAATCCACAGACTGCTTAGTCATAAATGCAATAGAGTCTAATTAAATTGACTCTAGGGCACCTATATACGACTAATATTGCTACTCTTAGGCCTCTAAGAATCAGACTACACCTATCCTAGCACATGATTATTCTCCCTATCAAAACCTTCATTACCACCCTCATCACCTTATTGTGCTTCCTTTTGAAGTTTGGCTTGTAAAGCATCTAGGGCAGCCTTTCGTGGACACTCTGCCACTCTATGCAACCCCTTGCATAAGAAATAAGCTAAGGTCTTGGACTTCCCTTTACTTATGAATGTCTTGGATGATCCTGAAACTTGTAAGTGGGAAAACACTCCAATGCCCACTCCTCCACTCTTGAATTCACCACCCTTGCCTGATTGATCACTATTAGTAATATTCAAGCCCCTTTTGTGGGACATCATTCTAGAAAAGCTAATGTCATAGTTGAACGAGTGCTCGACTGTGGTCATTGCTTCCATAAGGCTTTTGATTTCTTCCTTTAGAGTTCCATGGAAGCCTCTCACGATAGACCATTAACAAAACAGAATAGTTTATCATTTTCAATCATGTCCCTTATATCCAACATAATAGTTATGAACTTTTTCACATAATCTTGAATTGATCCTGTCTATCTCAATTCTCATAATTTTCATTGAGCCAGATAGTCCATATTTTCAGGATAAAAGTGCACCTTCAATTCTTACTTGAGCTCTTCCCAAGTATAGATGCAACGCCTTTCCTTTTGAATTTTTTGATACTTAGTCCTCCACCAGACCTTAGCGCTATTTGTGAGGAACATAAAAGCTTAGTCCAACTAAGCTTGCTCAGAAATGATGCCGGTTGCTAGGAAATATTATTCCATATCAAACATAAAATTCTCGAGCTTTTGTACATCTCTTTCCCTTGCATATAGCCTTGGTTCAGGGATTTTTATCTTTCCACTTCACTTTGAGGTACCACCCTCCTATGAATTGTTCCTACTAGTCATCATCAATACCTTTACTAAGGCTGCTATGTCATTCATCTCAACATGAAAAGTTGTTACAATATCCTTCACCTCATTGGTAAGGTATTTCATAGCTTCCCTCAAATCCTTCTGAGTGTTCTCAATAGCAACAAGTTGCTCACTGACTTACTAAACATCACTAGTCCTCACACTTTTGATTCTCACACTAGCATCGAGATTTAAGACTTAATGCTTGAAAGATTCCCAATTCTTAACCCTTTAAAAAAGTTCAAGGATTTTTTCACTTACCAAATTTATTACAGTCTCTACAACTCATTCAAGATTCCTGATTACAACATCAATTGCATCAAAGCGTTTAGTGGGCATCATTTTCTTTAACATAATAGCCTATTAAAAGGGTACAATGGAAACAAAGAAGCGTAATCTCAATCATGCATTGACACCAAAATATCATAGTCTGGTAGCTTGATTGACGGAAAGTGCAGCGCTTAATCTCTTCGCTTAACACCTAGTCACTTAATACCTAAGAATAAGTCAGTCAACTGACATACACCATCTTAATTTCAAAAATAACAAGCAACACCCTTAGTTTATATCACAAGGGAGGCAACCATAAGTGCAAATCACATAGGATATAAGCAACTAAATCATATATAAAGTTAACTAAGTCATTCATATTGGTAAACATGATATGTTCAAGTAATTCGAACAAATGTGGATAAATGCAACTAAATTTCATGAGACAATATTTCAATTGAAGAGGGGTTACTTCTTTTGTTTAAATTGAAAACCTTGTTATAAACTCCCTAGTGTGTAATGAGGCTCCTAGTCACACGTTCGATCTCCTATACTAGTGTCTCAATGCCAACCGTAGGTCACCAAACACTCCCTCTAAAAAGTATTTTAAGCTAAAATCCTAATATCATAAGTAAACATAGTCTTTTTCGAGTTGATATAAAGGTTTTTTTCCTAGCTCAAAAGGATTCTAATGCACCACAATATATTGATGCAAAGGTAAAAATTCAAAGATCACAATCATGTATTTATATACTGGCCCTTGATGAATTACATTAGTCAAAATTACATAAATACCCTCAAAATGGGAAAAAATAGGAAAAATAATTTACGTGTGCATTTTCTTTCAAATTTGCATCACATGATCTTCTCTTCATACTTAATTTCGTGCTAAGTTTCATTCAAATCCAGGCACATTTACTTGCTAAATTTGGTCACAAGTCCCAATTTGTGATCATTACTCAACGCTCCTTCAACCTGGTGTGCATCTCTTTAGCCTATAATGGCAATGGAGTTTTTTCTGCTTTCAAACAAATGAGAATAAGAATCTAGGATTAGGAATTTGCATAATTAAAGGAAGAATTGGGGATTTGTGACATGAGAAATTAAGTAATTAGTGCCAAATTTCTTACCTAGAAAATATTTTCCAAGATGGCAAATGGCAAATCAATATGTGTCATGTGTAATAAAAAAAAATGTGATAATCACATATCTGTTAAGTTTTTAACAAAGTGTGATACCTTAAATTTTTCAAAATTTATTTCGATAATAAAATGACTTTTCAAAAAAAAATTAAAAAAGGTAATTTGAAATTTTTGAGAATTTCAAAATGTTAATTTGGGGTTACGAGGATTCTAGATATATTAAAAATAGATTATATAAATTTTAGTAATTTTCAAATAACTAAAGTTTCCATTACGGGCATCCTAAAAATTAAATTTGTGTTTTCAAGATTTAATATTCAAAAAACTTCAAAAAGACCGCATAGGGCTATGAGTACCCAGCAAAGGTAAAATTATAGTCGTTACAAAGGTAATTAATTTAACTAATTTATAGTAAAGTTTCATGGCTGTTGGCGATTAGTAAGTATATAAATTTTGGGCTTAAATTGGAGAAAATAAGAAAAAGTGTTAAAAGGGGAAATATTGCAATTGAAATTAAAGCTGAGAATTTAACTTTTTCTTCCCCATTTTACCCTCCCTTAGCTTGCTTTTTCTTCTTCTTCTTTGGCCTTTTCTGCTTGCAATACATGTAACCCATATCTTCCTCTCCAAGTTTTAGTTTCTTTCTCGATACTTATTCTCTCTCCTCAAATAAGTCTTTAATCACTTCTTATCAATTTCTCTTATTTTTATAGTTGAATCATCTCTTCTTCCTTTTCAATTTAATATCAAAATCACATGGATTCACTAAATATAACTTGAGATTTGAATTTTTGAAGTTTAAAGTCACTATTCATGTTACTGTTGACTTTAAGAACCCATGTGATTTTTCTAAATTTTTAAAGCTTGAATCTTGTAGATTTAGTTTGTTTCTTTGCCACGAAACCATAATCAAATTGATATAATTATTTGCTGAAAAAAAAACCTTAAAATAATTAAGAAGCTTATATGTTTTTCTCTTTGTTGATGAAGAATATTGAAAACTTTTGGTGGGATCAGTAGTGATCTTGTATTTCCAGCTCACCTATGAGTAATTCTTATCATTCTTATAAATTATGGAGTGTTTAACACTTGTGATCTATTAATTATTAGTAAAAGTTGACAAAATGGATTTTTCTTATATTTTGTGGTAAAGTTGAAACTAAATGGGTTTAATGGTTTAAAGGCTAGTTTTCTATTGAATAGTTGAGTTTCAAGCTTATTTAAGTTCTTAAAACATGATGTGTTAAGATCTTATGGTGTAATGTGGAATTGGAAGTCACTTCCCCTGTTTTTCTGCTATTGTCATGTATATTCCTACTTATCGGAGTCAAATTGCAATTTTTGAACTGGATTTGTGATTATGCTCATAGAAACCCATCAATTTTGTTCTTATAATCTGAATCAGAATTTGAATTAGGTTTCTACTATTCTAATCAAATCTTCTAACCCTGTTCTTTGATCCCAATCACGATTTTGATCGTATTTGTAGTTAGATTTCCTGAATGGTTGCATATTTTGGCTAACATATTCACATTTTTAATTGATTCCCTCAAATTAAATCAAATCTTTCATACTTGAACCCCTTGATCCTAATCGCAATTCTACACGAATTCCTTCAATGATTCTACTCGCGATTCTGATCACATCTTTAGAAATTTCATATTTTCAACCTAACTTCACTTCTTTCATAAATATTTCCTATCTGCTTGGTTTAATATTATAAAAACCTACTAAAACAAGTATAATAACTAGGAAATCTTGAATAGGTATTATAATCTAATATTGTTGAATTAAACAATTAGTTATATATGATATTAGTATGAAGTTAATTATAATAGTCATATAATGAAACAAAGAATCTACGATGCATTTGCAAAGAATGCAACTCATGAGACTAGGAGTGTGACTGAATAAAAATTTGTGACATAGTTATTGAAAGATCCATGTTGTTCAATGTTTAGTACTCTTCATAAGATTTGGATTAGGTAAGATATCATGAATGATGAATATGTTGATGTGAACTTAATGATATATCTATAATGAGATTGATATCATTGAATACTTCAAGTCCTTATGAGACATGAAGTGTGGATGATGGGTTGTGATGAGAAATAATGAACTGGATCTCATATCTGTGCATTCTGATATGATGAGTGGGATAAGGCCAACTTTGAGGGATAAGGCTGGATTGGAGTAATAAGAAGATTTACTACTATATTTATGCATTATGCTTTAGTTGTTTGTCATTTTATGAAACAATGAAATGTGATATGATGATATTGAATAACATGACAAAAAAGAATGACAACCTAAGGCCTTGAAAACTTTGATTCGGTATAACATCTTATGAATGATGAAATATGAAACCACTCAGAGGTGAGTCCTTAAAATTTGATAATATGTGCATGAGAAATAATTGTTTGGATATGATGTTGATGTTTATACATGTGTGTGTGTGTGTGTGTGTGTGTGTGTGAGGTGGTCTTCGTTGAATGAATTCATAAGTTTGGTACATATTATCTCATTGAAAACCCTACTCACTTTTCTGTGAACCTTTTTTTTCAAAATCTCAAGACACAACAATTATTCCTCCTGTTGAAAAGTAAGCATGAACAGTGATCTAATGGAAATCATGTCTAACACCTTCTCCACCACTATTATAAGTTTGTTATGAGTTTACGAGATTAAAGCCTGTTATATCATTATTTTGAACTTGATTGGCTATAAGGTACTTCATAAGGTGGAGATCATTCCCATGGAGCCGCCCAATGTCCTTCTTATGATGGTTCTAGAATGGTTTAACCCATAGAGGCCTACCATCAAATTTGATATTTTGTTGACTTTTGAAAAACTGTAAATAGAAGGGTCGTAGGACTTAGTTACATTAACTTATGCTTTTGAGGTGCTGATATAATATAGATTAATTTAATTTCTTCTAATTGCCCTATTTGGAAAAGGACATAAGGTAGAATTTTGGGGAAACTCCTAGATTTTTGGAAGGTTAAAAGGTTGTTTCTTTTGAAATTGTATGTAAACTATAAAACCACATATTAAACTGGGTGTCTATTAGCTTATACCAGTGTAAATTATGAAATATATTTATTTAACAAGTGATTGTCTTTCTTCCTTTGGTTATTATCATTGACATAATCATTGAGATACAAGTGATCAATTAGGAAAAACAGAAATGATTACAAATGGGTATAAAAGCAAAAAAAGTTAGTAATTATTAACAAAAAGGATTGATATTCACATCGGTCATGATCAAGATTTTGGGTCGTGATACAAAAAGTGTGAATGTTGGATGTAATTTCAAATTTATGGTTTTGGGTGCTGATAGCAAAAATTAAAAATTGTGAATATTAAAAACAAGCATCTAAAATTAGAAAGAAAAAAAAAGGAGGTAATTTATATTTGTCCTTTTAACTTATCATTGATTTTCAATTTAGGTGACAAATTTTTCTATGTTTCAATTATACAATAAATTTCTATTATTACTCAATAAATATCAATTCTATCCTCTACATTTCATTTTACAAAAATCTATAAACATTACAATTGTAAATTTTATTTATCAAAATACAGAGGACTATAAAAATTAATAAATATTTTATTAAGTAAAGTAATATCATATATATTATAGTTAAAATTGGAAAAGATAAATTTCTCATGCAAGAGGGCCATTGTGTGTTTCAAGACCTTAAAGCTTAAAAGGTCAACTCTCGTGAGGCAGCCTCATCAACAGCATTGGCAACACGGATCTAAGGCTGGGGACTAATTCATATCTGTATTTCTTTTTTAATAAGTTGAACTGAAAAAAAAAGTTTGTTTAAATATGAGTATCAATGGATTAATTTGTTTTAATTTGTAATTGTGTGAACTAACCCATAATTTTTGTAAATCGATTTTTTTAAATATGTTTTAAAAAAATATATAAATAAATTTATTTTAATAAAAATTAAATGAATTAAAATAAAATTTTTAATATGATTTTATAAATATATAGAGTTATATATGGTATATTTATTAAAGGGAATTATATTTTGAATTTCTTCACTAAAATGTTTTTTATTCTTATTTTTTTAATTTTATATTTCTGTATATAAATAGATTAATTTATAAATTAATCCGATCCATGGTGAAATCTAATTAAACATCACAAAAATAAATCTATTTAAATATAAATTTAAATAAGTCGATTAGTGCGAATTAACAATTCGTACGGACGTATACAGGCAGAACCATTAGCCCGTTCTTAAATACTACATAAAGATGAGCGTAACAGTTTTTTCAAGTCAAATATGATTTGTACATTTGCTCATAGGTATTGTATATGAAACTTTATAGTTTTATCTTATATTTTAATAAAGCCAATTGGCCAGTATTACATGCAGCGAGATTAGTAAATAAATAAAGCTCACTAATTAAATAATGATTAATTGTTTTTTTTTATGGGTGAGGATGGCAAATCATTTAGAGGTGTTTGGTTTGAACGGTGAAAATAGAAAAGGAATGAAATTAAATAAAGAAAAATAAGGATAATGATAATAATTATTTTTTAATTTGTCTGGTTTAATAAGAGAATAGAATCATATTATTTATGATTCTTTTTCTTATTATTTGGATGGATGATGGTTAACTGCAATAAATAGTGGTCAATGTCAATAAACGGTGGTAGGTGATAGTCAATAACAGTATGTGATGGTGAATGATAATCAATAGGGGTAGGTGGCACTAGCCATTGATTAAGGGTAATAAGTGATAGTGAATAGTGACCAATAATAATAGATAGTGGGAGACGATAGTTAGTAACAGTAGGTAATGATGGTAAGCGATGATCAATAATAGAATGTGGTGGGCGGTAATTAATGGCAAAAGGTGGTGTTAGGCAATGATCAATGGTGGTAGTGGACATGATAAGTAGTGGTCAACGACAGAAAATGATGATGATTGGTGGTCAACAACGAAAGATATAGTGGTGGGTGATGATAACAACAATGAGTGGTAATAGATAATAGTTAATACTGATAATTGTGGTGGACAATAATCAATGGCATTAGATAGTGGTGGATGATGGTCAACGGCGATAGGTAGGGGTGGGTAATAGTTAATGATAGAATGTGATAGTAAGTAATGGTTAATAATGATAATAGTGGTAGGTGATAATCAGTGGCGAAAGATGATAGTAGGTAATGATTAAAGGCAGAAGGTGATAGTAGTGGTGGAAAGTGGTGGAAGATAGTGGACAATAATCAACAATAATAGGTGGTAATGAAATCTTTGCGAGGTAAGGAAGGAAAGAGACAAGAGTTTTTTTTTTTTTAGAGGATAACATAATCCAATATCTTAAATGAGAGAAGTGTTTTAAATGGGAGAATTTGTTAAAATGAAATAATGATAACAAATTCTACTACACATAAATCAAATAGTCAATAAAAGAATTATTTTTTTTTATTTTGTCCCAATCAGATGTCCCCTTAATATATACATGATATCCTTGATGACATAAAAAAAAGAAAAAAAAAAAAAAAACCTCCAAGTGCCACTCCATTGACAGAGGTGGCGATTAAATGGCATCGCTGAATGTATACCTTTATGTATGGTATTTATCTTTTGGGATTGAAACTTCGAAAGAAAACCTTCACACCTGATTGAATTAATTGAAGATAATTTAAAGCTTATTCAAGAACAATGAAAATAAATGAAAGAGAAAATAATATACTAAAATATTATTAAAAATATAAAATGAACCCACAATTAATTTCTTTCATTTATTGTATTCTCAAACAAATCATTATCAAATAATTTTATTGAGAGTATTTAATTTAAGTAGCATTAATATTTTTCAATATAAGATTTTACATTCATTTATATCTCAAATTTGATCTCAATCAGAGTGATGTTATAAAAAATTATTGAAAGAATTGAAATACAATTTATTAAGATTTTTTATAAAAAATTTTGAATTTTTGAAATGGCTAAATATGAATATATTTTGAAAAATAGAAAACTGAAGGAAAAATTTTAAAAATTTTCAAAGTCATCCTAAAATATTTTGTACCTGAGTCTAATATATTAACTACTTTATTATCGTAAGAAATACAGATGTACTATTTTATTTGTTTATATGTTTGGGATGTATAAGACATATCATTTTTCATTTATAATACATTTTTCTTCTAAAATGTCATATCCCTGAATTCATATTTGTGTTTGTGCCTATATTTGCGTCCATTTTCATGTGTATTAGCAATTATCCATCTCCATACATCTATATATTTTTTGTTATTTACATATTTAGGATATATTGAACACATCATTTTATATTTATAATACTTTTTTTTCTAAAATATTGTATCTTTGTATTCATATTTGTATTATTTATATCTTACTATCATTTAAAAAAAAAAAAAAGAATTTATTCTCTGACTGTAGCTATATTCTCAAACAAATCATCATCCAATTGGAAATACAATGCTCAACAAATACACGTGGTATTTGACTTTTCTTTTTGCCATTCCTAATGTTCTTCACTTTGAGGAATCGTCACCAATGTCAGGAAATACTTCTAGAAGTCCTGCCAAGAAGAAAAAGAAATAGTTCTAGAAGGCGCATTGCGATGCCCTACAAGATGCGGCCAATATGGTCAAACAACTCAAAGCAATAAATGGGGAGGCAGCTGCCCAGTTCCATTTAGTCGCGAGGATGAAGATTTATCTCCTTTCTTTTTTTTTTTTAAATATCTGCAAGTAAGATTTTATTTTATTTGAAAAATAAATTTTATTTTAAGTAATATCTAAATTTAAATTAAAGATAACTATTTTATTTATAATTCATATTTTAATTATATTATTATTATAAAATTTATCAAATTTATTAAAGATTCAATTAAAACTCATTTTATTTGACATAAAACATATATTACATAAATAATTTTTCCTCATCCAATATTTATTTATTATAATATCATTAAAATCTATTTTTAATTAAGTTTTATAATTTTTTAACATGTTCTAAACAAAAAAAATCTATTTATAAATAAAATAAAATTCTTCCAATAGAAATTAAATAAATTAAATTTAAAAAAAGTTAGATTACGAACGTATCATAATTGACGTTGGTTGTTGAATTTAACAATTTTATGGAATTCCTGAGAGAGGAAAAGAAAATGGCGACTGGATATTGGAAAATTAATATGAAGATGTGGAAGTCTAACTGTTGCATTTAATTCTTTTGGTCCTCTTTCCTTTTCGTGTCCATACAAATTAGAAGACAAATTCACCAATCACATGAGTTACCTGCTGATATTAATAATCTATTTTCACAGACAATGTTAATTCTGGAATGTTGCAAAATTTTTTTTACAAAAGCTTCAATTTTGCATATGGTTTTTGTAACTTCTATATAAAATTTATAATTTCATGTGAATTTTTTATATAACAGATATATAAAGTTACAAAGCTTTCCATTAAATGCAAGAAAAATTATTTTTAATTAAATTACTCCCTGAAAAATTGTAAGATACTATGAGATTTCAATATATATATATATATATATATATTATTATTATAAAAAATAAACTGATGCATATTTTAGTGAATAGGCAGAAAAGCATTATCTTATTTAGTGGCGAAACTAAAACCCCTGCCTTAACGGGGACAATCTTTTTATATGTAATATTTCTTGTGTATGATATATAGTGATAAACTTAAGAATTTAAAAATAAATCAATGAGTATCAGATAACATCTTATATTTTTCTATAATGTATATCTCTTAAGCAATTTGTATTTATTCATATTCAAAATGGATAATATATTAAGGTGCATAATTTTACAGTGAAAATTAAATAGATCTATATTAGGTTATTCAAAGATAAAATAATGCATAAAAGTATTTATCATTCTTTTCGTGTATTATTAGATTGAATAGTGACATATTTAGAATTGAATAATTCTAAGGGAAATATATACTTGCAATTAATTAGTTATTTATAACTTTGACATGAATTTCATAAATGTTCTAGTTCGATGGGAAAGATCTGCACCCAATTTCAAAACTCTAAAAAATGCTATGGATAGGGAAAGATAGATTAAAATTTATACAAGGTAAATCTGGAAAATTGCATACATTCTTCATATTATCATAAGTACGTGCCTTAGTGCATTTGTTATTTATATGTAGGAAAATTCTATATCGGGAATCAGTTGAAATGTGATTTACTCACACCCTATAAAAGTGTAAAATATCATCTAAAGCAGAATTTGAATAGTGCGCCACAGAACTCAAAATTTATTCAACCATTGCTATGCTTTATTACAAAATGGTATTAAAAGAACTTTTGGAGTTTGAAAGAAAAGATTTTCAATAATTATTAGCAAAACTGAACCAAATTATTCATTTCAAACTATGATTGAGATTATTATAACTTGTTATATATTACGTAACTTTTTAATGAGGATAGATCCTAATAAGAACTTAATTGTTGAAGTTGATCGAGAATTACTCTATAATGCGATACCTGTCTCAGAGGACCATGTCTTACAAAATTAAGATAAGGATTAAAGGAAAAGGTTAATTTTGAGAGACAACATAACAACCCACGTGTGGGTTGATTATAAACAAAACTCATGAACATAAATATTGTATAGGTTTTAATTTAGGCATTATGTGTACTTGTATGATTGTTTTTTTGACATCAAACATTTGTTAATTAAATGTTTGTTGTTTAGGCTTTAGCTTATTGCTTTATACTTTGTAAATTAGAAGATGCCAAAATGAAAAAGAATAACAACTAAAGCTGTAACTACATTAAAGGATAATTTAAGATGGACTAAAGAAATGGGCACCATCTTAGTTGATTCCTTGTTAGAGCAACATATAAAGGAAAATTTTATTAATGGCCAATTATCTATAATAGGGTACAATGAAATATTGAATTGAATACTCAACAAGTTGTATTTGGATCGAATTTGAGAAAAGATTGCATAAAGAAAAGGTTGAAGACATTAGAAGAGCATTTTAGAAAGTGCACTACTAGAAATCTGCCATTTAGCGAGGGAAAAATCCCTCGCTAATTGTTACTAATCCCTCGCTAATTCAGATTTAGCGAGG
>JANHAO010024314.1:0-11690 GCA_026873985.1 Saraca asoca
ACACACACACACACACACACACACACACACACACACACACACACACACACACACACACACACATATATATATATATATATATAAGTTAGTAAGGATATATATGAGTGCTTTTGATTTTTATTATGATAATAAATGGTATTGTACCAGGCTTTTTGATAATCTCAACACATATAACCATATGGTTCAAAATATATTGAAAACATTTTTATTTGATTAAGGTTTTGTCTCCAATCAGTTGGAGAGATAATTTTCTCAATTTGAAAAGTTAAGTGAATAATAAAAGATTTGTCCTTAGGGGAAATATTATGTTTAATCTTCACTAATTCAAAATCAATCGAGATTAATTCATAAAAGATTTGTGAATAATAAAAGATTTATCCTTAGGGGATAAAATGGAAATTCTTTGGACATATTTTTTGAAAAACTTTTTTGGGATTGTCATCCCAATATTCTGGTTCCATTTGGAGAATATTTTGCGGAACTGGTTTTGGGAGGTATTGGGTAACAATTTTGGTTGGCTAGAAATTGATTTGAATGATTTGTTTGGATGAAGATTGAGCCAAAATTTTTTGAGATTTCATTTTCTCAATTTGTTTGAGGATTTTGGTTTGATCAAAGACTAGGTCCTTGATATTTTTTTCTTCTTTTTTGGTGATATTCACCCAAGACTTTTTGGTTAATGATAATGGTTTGGATATTTGAGAAGCTATAGCCTGGAGGGTTTTCATTGGAATGGCATAATCTTCTGGGGATTTGTATTTGGAAGAAATTGGCTTTTGGAATTGTTTTCTCTTATCAAATGAGGATCTTGACTTTAGATGTAACTATGGATCCTTATTTTTGTCATTCTCCTACTCCTTCTTTAGTGGCATTATTTTCACTGTAAAAATTCATGGATTAGAAAATCTAGTAAAGAATTTGAAGATCCTTTAATGTATTCGATTACAAAATCAAATGTAGACAAGATAGCTTGCCATCTTGCAAAATTTTGTTTTAATACTAAATTTTTAACGTCCTTTTTCAAAATATCTTTTGCTAATTTGCAATCAACTTGAACAATAAATTTTTGATTGAAAAGATCATTTGAAATTTGTTTATGCATAAAACAATTGTCAAAATTTCCTTTTTAATAGTTGAATAATTTTGTTGTGTAGAATTCAAATGTTTAGAAGTAAATGCAACAATATTTTCTTTGCCATTTTTCTTTTGTTTGGATTCCCCTATAGCCTAAATCTGAGGGATTTGTTTCAATAGTATTTAATGTAGACAGATCAGAAATTTGTAAACATGGGAGACTTTGAACTTGCAATTCAACTTTCCTAACCACATTTGTATGAACGTCTGTCCATGGAGGAGGATTCTTTTTATGCAAGGGTTGTATGATATTTCACATTTGAGGAAAAAAAAATCTAAAACATAGTTTAAGCATCCCAGAAATCTCTGAAGTTGGGGTTTTTTAAGAATCTGATCTGTAAATTTGTCAGGAAACTAGATTTCATTCTCTATTGGTGTAATAATTCCTTGGAAAATGTAATGACTAAGAAACCTAATTTTTGTTTGAAATAAAGATATTTTCTTTTAAGAGATTGCTAGACCATTTCATTGAGTAGTTTCCAAGAAAATATTTAAATATTTGAAATGTTGATCAATGTTCTAAGAAAAAATTAGAACATCATAAATGGATTATAAATGTCATTCATAATCCTTTGAAATTTTGAGGATGCATTTTTTAGGCCAAAAGGTATCACGCTCCATTCATATTGCCCAAATGGTACCGTACATGTTGTTTTGTACCTATCTCAGGTTTGATTTATATTTATCAAAAATCAGATTTCATATCAAATTTTAAAAATATTTTTATAGAATACAAGCGATTCAATAGATCCTTTTCATTTGGAATTAAATAATGGATCAATTGTAAGGCTTTGTTAAGAGGTTTGTTATTAATTACTAACTCGGAATTTCTCATTCGATTTTTGCATTTTTATTGATATAAAAAGTAGAACATAACCAAGAACTTTTGGACTTTCTGATAATCCCTTTTGCTAAAAGGTCATTTATTTCTTTTTTACAATAGTCTAGAAGTTCATGATTCATTTGAATTGGACACACTTTTATAGGGATTTGTTTTTTAGAAAAATCTTTTTCATATGGCAATTCTATCATATGTTATTTTCTTTTCCAAAATGCATTTGGAAGATTAGAACAAATTTGAGTTTCAATCCATTTTTGTAAAGAATCTATTTTATTTTGAACAATTGGCATTTCCAGAAGTTGTTCTATCTTTTCGAAAGAAATTTCTTTAGAGAGGAAATTCATTTTATTTTCTTTGATTTTATCAAATTCAAATTTTTGAAGATTGGCTTTTTGAAAAATTGAAAAACAATTTTCTCTCCTAAGTTCTCTATTATTATACCTTCATTAATAACTAAAAAGAGCATAATTTGTTGGAAAAAATGAGAATCTAAGATAATTTTGTTGGTCATATCTCTTACCAACAAAAAAATGGTATCAATTTTGCATGAATAATTTGTAACAATCATGTCTGAGAGTTTAAATTGGATTTGGAGCTTAGACCCACTTGCAGATTGAGCCTTTCTTTTGTTTTCTCAAAATATTTAGTTAGTGCTAATCCTTCTTATATACAATTGAGATCAGCTCCCGTGTTAAACAAGGCTACTATCTCAATGGTATACTCATTTTTTATGGTCAATTTGATAGGGATATACCATTTTTAAATAGAAATACTAGAAGTGATTTTGAAAACTTGATCATTTATTTCTTCTTCTTGTATTTATGATTCTTTTTCTTTACCATTTTGAAGAGTTGAAAGAATTAAATGACAATACTGTTGTTGCTATTTTAATTCTTTCACATATTGCTTTAGTAGATTTAGTTCATATAGCAAATCCATAATTATGATAGGCTTACTATTTTTTGAACTAAATCTATCTAAGATATTCTTAAAGTTATATTTGTCTACCCTAACCTATTTGGTTAGGAAGGAAGGCTTTTGTATTGTCTGTTTGAGCTTTTGGAGGTAATCCTTCTTCTTCTTTTTTTTTCATCATTTGGCAGCAAATAGATAACCTAAAAAAGAAGATACTATTCTTTTATAAAAACATTTATTTTTTTTTCAAAAGATGATGTGTCTTCTATTTCAGAAGAATAACAATCCTCTTGTTAAACTCCTTTGCTATTTTCTATTTCTATTTTTGCTACTTTTGGTGAGAATTCCTCACTTTCAGAAGTTTCTTCAATTAGAAGACTATTTACCTTGTCTAAAACCTTTTCTTCTAGCTCTAATTTCCTCAGTTTCTTGTTGAGCCTGCAATGTTTAGCTATGACCTGGTTTATTACACCTAAAACAGACTAGTCTAATGTCTTGATTTAGGGAAGTAGTGTATCTAGGTTTCTTACGATAATTTTTATAGAGCTTTTTCTCTTGCTTAGATTTGCTAGACTCTGCCTATTTGGCTCGTCTTCTATGTTTAGGTTTGAAATTTTTTGGGCATATAAATCCAAATTATTCATAGAAAGATCCTAATTATTACCTATTAAGGTTCCTTTCTTTGGCTAGTTGTCTTAGGATTTTGTCATCTTGACAAATTTTTAAGGCTATTTTCTGGATATAAGCGATGAGATGTCCATAAGTAAGTTGTTCATATAGGATAATCCCATTGAATTGATTTTTAGTTTTGTCTCTAACCTTATCTCCTAAGGATTTAGGGAGTCTTGCAAGAAATTTCTTTTTCTAGAAAGGTTGATTACTATTTGACCTAGAGTAAATCCTACTGAAGAATGCATTCTTATACCATGCAAAATCTTCTAAGGTTCTATATTTATGGTTGAATAGTAATTCAGTAGATTTATCCTTCCATAGGTTGGGCTCTCCTATGAAATATTTAGTGATCATAAAGATCAGGGTGTTTATTGGATCTAATATTTCATCTCTATTAGAGTCACAGACAATTAAACCATTTGCATTGGTTTTGACTACTTGTAAAATTTGATCCTTTTCTATTTGTGTGAGATACTCATCCCACCATCCTTTGAGTTGGCCAGTAAAAACTACTACTAGGACATGGACAACTATTGCGTCATCATATCTATGGTTCATCTGGTGGGCTATACTAACCATGGTCATTTGTTGGAGAAGATTTAGGATCTCATATTCAAATTTGCCATCTATGTTCAATTCATAAATGTTATTCCTATTGTAGGAATTCTAAATAATGAGAGGCTTTTCTAATGAGGTTTGATCAGGAAATTTTGGTAAAGGATTCCTAGGTGGTCTCCAATTTGCTATAGTTTTGATAACTTTTATTTTCAGGTCATCAACATTTGGAAATATTTAAGAAGCTTTGTCTAAGGTTTGGATTTTTCTTGTACTATTCCTACTCGGCCTATCTACTAGAGGAGTATTCAGAACTATAAGGGTTTTTAAGAGCTTTTGATCTATTTGTTCTATCATTCTGGCTATTTCTATTTTAGTTATTTCCTTAGATCTCTGAGCCTTATTAAGGTTCCTTTGTTTATCCTGAGGGATTTCATAAGGCTTAAATAGAGGTTGAGCTATTAGTCTACTAGTTGAGGGTTTTAAGGATTTTGCAACTTCACTATCTAGAAGTTAAGTTCCAAAGGTTTGAAGATACTTATTTGTATATTTATTTTGCTCCATTAAAGACTGTATCTCTTTGGAGGAAATAGGTTTAGTAACATTTTTTACCTTAAAGGGTGTTGTTACCAGAGTTTTTTCTAGATTTGTGATTTCTATTTGGAAGGGTTTCTAGGGTAGTAACTTAGAAACATATTTTTCTCTTTTGATAGTTGTCTAAACTTAGTTGGTCCTATGGTTTGCATTAATAGTTCTACTGAAGGGATATTCTATTTTAGGTTTTGCTTTAGCATATACCTCAAACCAATCGAAGAAAGGAACATTTATTTTAAATTGTCTCATAAATTTGAACCAAGAATCATGAATTTTTTCTTTGGAATCTTCTTGGAACTTTAAAAGAAACCATGCTCTCTAAGGAGTAAATTCCTCTGAGTAAAAATTTTCTTTTAGAGTTTTTACATCAATTTGAAAGTCAGAAGTAAGTTTTTTTTTTGTTAGAAATCATTTAACTTCTAGATAATCATTTACCATTGTAGAACACATTGGAGATAAGGATTCTTCATATTCTTCATCTTTAACTTGTTCTTTTTCTTTTGAAACATTTCTTAAACATATTGGTTTGGTACCCTAAAGGTATAATCTATTCGCCTACGGTTGACAGTAGATAGAGACCTCTTAAGGTTGGATATATCCATTGACATAGTCGAACTAGAAGTTACTAATCTTCTAGGTTTGTTTATTTTAAGCCAATTTTCTATTTCAGTTACTCTGGGGATATTTGGAGTATCACTATTCTTCCTAAAGAATAGATATACCTGACTAGGATCATATTGGATGATCCTAGAAACCTCTGGACTAGGAAATTAGGGTTGGGTGGCTTTGGGTAAAGACCATTTTTCTAGAAAGCTTGTCTTATCCCAAGAAGTTGTCATTGGCTCTTGTACCCTAGTTTTTGAGCTATTTGTTAGGAAATAAGTTATTTCTTCCCTAGAGCTAAGTGGTTTTAGGATACTTGGGTTTTGGACATTGTAGAGTTTGTACTAGATCCTATAGGTGATTATTATTGAGATGGATCTTGGAACCATATTGTACCCATTCCATTTGGTATTTAGGACTAATAATTTATCTTTATGTGTTTCTCTTAAACAAATAAGGATATTAGGGAAACAACTGAAATAAATTGGTCCTTGTGAGACTCTAGTTTCTATAGCTTCTAATAAGGAATCATCAAAATTTATATCTTTACCATCTCTGAGGCATAGCAAAATAGTAGTATTTAAGCCTAACCTAGTCATAGGTTTAGTAGCAATTTAAATACACCTAAGATGTAAAAAATTATATTTTTATTCTTTGTTTATGAAGGTTTTTTTTTTCTGAAAGAAGTACAAACTCTTCCTTCAGAGGTTCAACATTGATAAACCTTTTTTTAGTTTTTATTACGTAAGTTGATTTGTTGAAGAATTGAAAACTAGATTTGTAAAGTTCTTTGTTTGGGATTCGTGGCATTCCTAGTTATCAATTTATTGATTAAAACTTTCAAAATCAATTTGTTCTTTAAAAATAGATTTAGAATTTTCTTTAAATTTGATTTTTGATGATGATGTAGATGAAGATGATGAAAATGAAAATTAAAAAGATAAAGATTGATACATAAAACTTGTAAAATCCCTGCTTCTAATATCAAAGCTTTTCAGGTTTCATAAAGATATCAATATGAATAGTAAATTATTTTGCCATATGAATTAAATATTAGTGTCTCAACATAAATCTTTAAATCTGGATTACTTAGTCCCTACTTATGCTTGACAAGAGAGCCTAAAAGATAGAGGTTTCTTGCCCTAAACTCACTTACACGAGACTTACACACCTCTTTATGAACTCATGTCGAGTGTTGTCAGCTTATGCATAACTAGTATTTATATTCAGAGACTAACATAAACTTCATGAAGGCAAGTATAATTTTCAATTCATATTTCTATCCCTACTTCTCCCTTGACTTTGATACCAGAGACCATGGAGGTGGTCTTTAAAATAGATAATTAAAAGAGTAGAAAGTAAAGAAGTAAGGATCATGGACGGACCACTATCTACACAATAAAGGATTTTATTAATAAGATTTGAAAAAGAAACTTACAATTTGGGCTGAACTCTAGAAATGCTCCTAGAGAAAGCTTATAAGGGGGTTTGCATTATTGTGCCTTACTATTGGGATTTAGGGACTATTTATAGAAAATTTCTAAAATTTATAGTTTGCTACAGTAATGACTAGTGCTGCTATAGTGACAAGTCAAAAGCTGTTAGGCATCTTTTGTCTTCTTCTGAAAAGTTGTCTGAAATCAATTTTGTCTCTTCCTTGCTGACACTTTATTTAAATTTCATTCTGGGTTTCATTTCCTTGTCGACACTTTATTTGAATTTGAATTTGAATTTAAGTTTCATTTCCTTGCTAACACTTCATTTGAATTTGACTAGAATTTGGGCTTCATTTTGCAGCTTAATCATTGAGGTTTATTCTAAAGCAATCATCTTCATTTGATTATGTATAATCCTATACTTCTTCTAAGGGATTTGAGGCACAAGATTCTACTATGTCTTCTGTGTTTGATAATTGTTGAATAATCTCCTGCAACTTTGAGATATGTTCTTTGGAGGAGGTTAATGCCAATGAACTTGCAATTTGAGATTTGGCTTGAAGAAATTGATGAGTTCCTTCCTTTATATTGTTGTGGAAGTAAGGATTTTCTTTAAACCATTTCTAAATTTCATATTTGTGAGCTTTGTTGGAATATTTGTATCTTCCCTACCATTTGACATAAAATTACCATTGGAGTATTGGCCATTTGGAATGAGGATTTTTTTTTAATATTGGTACTCCCATGTAAAACACCTTGCAAAATCTATTTTTGAATAAAATTGTAGAAGAATGGAATAGTTATCATAATTTAAATTATCAAAACAAATTCTAAAAGTATCCTATCCTTCGGTGACTTTCTTAGGAAAATTTTTTGGTATTGGACCATAAAGATCCCACTATCTAAAAAATAAATTCAAAAATTTGTATTTTTTACTCTAGTTAAACAAAAATAACCAAAAGTGCTTCTAATTTTTATTCTAATAATATATGTCATTGTACCAAGCCTTTTGATAATTCCAATATGTATAATCATATAGATCAAAAGATATTGAAAACTTTTTTATTTGATTGAGGTTTTCCCTCCAATCAGTTGGAGAGATAATTTTCTCAATTTAAAAAGTTGACTGAGTAATATAAAATTTGTCCCTAGGGGAAATATTATGTTTAATCTTGATTGATTTAGAATCAATCAAAATTAATTCATAAAATTTCTTTGTTTTATTGAAAGTTTCAAGGATAAAATGAAAATTCTTTAGAATTTTTTTTTGAAATTTTTTTTTGGGATTTTCATCCTAATATTCTGGTTCTATTTGTAGAATATTTTGTGGAACTGGTTGAAGGTATTTGGTAACAATTTTGTTGGCTGGGAATCAATTTGGGAGACTTGTTTGGATAAAGATCCAGCCAAAATTTTTTGTGATTTTATTTTCTCAATTTGTTTGAGGATTTTGATTTGATCAAGGACTAGGTCCTTGATATTTTTTTCTTTTTCTTCTTTGGCGATAACCGCTTAAGACATTTTGGTTAATGATAATGGTATGGATATTTGAGAAGCTATAGCTTGGAAGGTTTCTATTGTAATGACTTAGTCTTCTGAGGATTGGTATTTGGAAGAAATTAGCTTTTGGATTTGTTTACCCTTATCAAAGGAGGATTTTTATTTTAGATCCAAATACATATCCTTATTTTTGTCTTTCTCTTGCTCCTTCTTTAGGGCATTATTTTCCCTGCAAAAATTCATTGGTTAGAAAATCAGGTAAAGAATTTGAAGATCCTTTGATGTATTTGATTTCAAAATCAAATGCAGACAAAATAGCTTGCCATTTCCAAAAATTTGTTTTGATGATAATTTTTAACATCCTTTTTCAAAACATCTTTTGCTGATTTCCAATTAGCTCAAATAATAAATTTTTTATTAAGAAGATCACTTTGAAATTTCTTTATGCATAAAACAATTGCTAAAATTTCTTTTTTAGTAGTTGGATAATTTTGTTATGTAGAATTCCAATGTTTGGAAGTAAATACAATAATATTTTCTTTGCCATTTTTTTTTTGTTTGAGGATTCCCCCATAGCCTAAATTTGAGGCATTTGTTTTAACAATATTTAATGCAGACAGGTCAAAAAATTGTAAATATGGGAGACTTTTGACTTGCAATTTGACTTTCCTAACAACATTTGTATGAACTTCTATCCATGGAGGAGGATTCTTTTTAAGAAGTTCATGCAAGGGTTGTATGATATTTGACATTTGAGGAAAGAAATCTAAAACAAAGTTCAAGCATCCTAGAAATCTCTAAAGTTAGGGTTTTCAAGCAATTTGATCTGGAAATTTATCAAGAAACTGGATTGCCCTCTCTATTAGTGTACTAGTTCCTTGGAAAATGGAATGACTAAGAAACCTAATTTTTGTTTGAAACAAAGAGATTTTCTTTTGAGAGATTGGTAGACCATTTTGCTGAGTAGTTTCCAAGAAAATATTTAAATGTTTGAAATATTGATCAATGTTTTGAGAAAAAACTTGAACATCATCAATATAAACAATGATAAAGTTTGTAAATGGATTATAAATGTCATTCATAATCCTTTGAAATTCTAAGGGTGCATTTTTTTAGGCAAAAGGCATTACGTTACATTCATATTGCCCAAATGGTACGTAAATGTTGTTTTGTACCTATGCTTAGGTTTGATATATATTTGCCAAAAACCAAATTTCATATCAAATTTTAAAAATATTTTTGCAGAATACAAGTGATTCAACAGAACCTTTTTATTTGGAATTGGGTAATGGGTCCATTGTAAGACTTTATTAAGAGGTTTGTAATCAATTACTAATCTTAGAGTTCCTTGTTCAATTTTTGCATTTTTATTGATATAAAAAGTAAAACATGACGAAGGACTTTTGGACTTTCTGATAATTTCTTTTGTTGGAAGATCACTTATTTCTTTTTATAGTAGTCCAAAAGTTCTTAATTCATTTGAATTGGATGAGATTTTGTAGGAATTTATTTTTCAGAAAAATCTTTTTCATATGGTAATTCTACCATATGTTGTTTTCTTTTCCAAAATGCATTTGGAAGATTAGATCAAATTTGAGTTTCAATCCTCTTTTTTTTTTCTTTTTTTTTTGTATAAAGAATCTATTTTGTTTCAAATAACTAGCATTTCTAGAAGTTGTTCTATCTTTTTGAAAGAAATTTTTTCAGAGAGGAAATTGATTTTATTTTTTTTAGTTTTACCAAATTCAAATATTTGAAGATTGGTTTTTTGACAAATTGAAAAATAATTTTCTCTCCTAAGTTCTTTGTTACTATACCATTATCAATAACTAAAAAAGGCATAATTTGTTGGATAAAAGTAGAATGTAAGAAAATTCTGCTGGTTATATCTCTAACCAACCAAAAAGTGGTATTAATTTTGCAAGAAGAATTTGTAACAATCACGTCTGAGAGTTTAAATTAGATTTAAAGCTTAGATACATTTGCAGACCTAAGCCTTTCTTTTATTTTTTTTCAAAATATTTAGTTGGTACTAATCCTTTTTGTATACAATTGAGATAAGCTCCCATGTCAAACAAGGCTATTGTTTCAATAGTATACTCATTTTTTATGGTCAATTTGATAGGGATATAGCATTTTTGAATAGAAATACTGAAAGTGATTTTGAAAATTTGATCATTTATTTCTTCTTCCTGTATTTCTAATTCTTTTTCTTTATCCTTTTGAAGAGTTAAAAGAATTAAATCACAACGCTGTTGTTGCTATTTTAATTCTTGCACTTTTTGCTTTAGTAGATTTAGTTCATATTGCAAACCTTGAATTGTGATAGGCTTACTATTTTCTAAACTAAATTTATTTAAGACATTCTTAAAGTTATATTTGTCTACCCTAACTTGTTTGGCTGGGAAGGAAGGCTCTTCTATTGTCTATTTGAGCTTTTGGAGGTAATCTTAATTTTGTTCATCATTTGGCAGTGAACAGATAACCTAAAAATGAAGATCATGTTCTTTTGTAAGAACATTTATTTCTTTTTCAAATGATGATGTGTCTTCTGTTTTAGAAGAACAAAATCTTCTTGTTGAACTCTTTTGCTATTTTTTATTTCTATTCTTGCTACTTTTGGTGAGAATTCCTCACTTTCAGAAGTTTCTTCAACTGGAAGACTATTTATCTTGTCTAAGACATTTTCTTCTAGCTCTAATTTCCTCAGTTTCTTGTTAAGCCTGCAATATTTAGCTATGTGACCCAGTCTATTTGTCATGCCCCAACCCTGGTCACGTGACCGGCATAGAAGGTCACCATCTGGAAACCCCTTCCTTCAGGAAACCCTCTACAAGCCTTTCCATGCAACACTAACATAATACCAATGTACAACATTTCATTGATCAATAATATAAATTTATTATCTCTACCGAAAATTTGACAGAGTTCCCTCTATTTTATA
The DNA here is from genome assembly GCA_026873985.1 of Saraca asoca. NCBI lineage: Eukaryota > Viridiplantae > Streptophyta > Magnoliopsida > Fabales > Fabaceae > Saraca > Saraca asoca. The sequence goes on from JANHAO010024314.1 coordinate 11,195, forward strand.
GACACCCAGGCACATGGCCATATACACAATACAAAGGGCTACATGCCCAACTCAACATGTATAACAATTTCAGACACGCAATGGCCCAAACTATACACAACTCATCCTATTGGGCATCCAGACAACATATATAATATATGTATATGCAATCCTATCCAACTTGCCATATTACATCACCCATTTATACATGTCAATCTCCGTAAAAGATGATTGAAGGAATGGAGAGAACTCTCGAACTCATCTGACACTGAAAAACATGGAAACAGAAGGAGTGAGTTTCTAAGAAACTCAGTGAGTAAATAATCACATGCTCACAAAAAATCCTAATAAAATCATATTTGAAAACCATGTTTAAGTATGTAAATAGCCAAGGAAATGTGCTTACCCGTTTTGTCATCATAATGTCATCACAGATTTTAAAACTATTACTTAGCAAGAAAATTACGTGAAGAAATCATGATATTTAACATCATAATAATAACCAAGAACATCAGTA
>JANHAO010024315.1:0-11656 GCA_026873985.1 Saraca asoca
CATTTGTGCGTGTGTTTCGAGCTCGAGGGATCTGGCTAGTCTCATATCTTTGAAATTTGTTTAGCAATTTCTAAGTCTTTTACAGGTAGACAGCCATTTTTGGTCCCTTTACCTGATATTTCCCTTTTATGTGGCAAATGACTAGTTGAGAGTCACTGAAGACTTTTAGATTCTCAACTCGTACCTCCTTCACCAAATGGAGTCCTGCAAGCAATGCTTCATATTTCACCTCATTATTGGTAGCTCAAAATTTGAATCTTAAGGCACAGAGGATTTTGTGCCCCTCCAAGCTGATAAAAAAGATCCCCATTCCTACATTCTGCTTGCATGAGGACCCGTCTGTATAAAGCTCCTACCATGGTCCTTCCAAGGTTTCTGCCTTTTCCTTGGTAAGTTTGGTGAATTTTGCTATAAAGTTAGCTAGGGCTTGTCCCTTAATTGCTGACCTCGATTTATAATGGATGTCGAATTAGGTGAGCTCGATTACCCACTTGAGTAAGCAACCTGAGGCGTCTGCCTTCTGAAGAGTCAGCTTTAACGGGTACCGATTTGGCACCTTGATGGTATGGACTTGAAAGTAAGGTCGCAGCTTTCTGGATGTGACAACAAGACAATAGACAAGCTTTTCCATGGGAGTGTAGTTTTCTTTTGCATTCAACAACCTCTTGCTCATATAGTATACCAGGAGCTGCGACCCACTCTCTTCTCGGACAAGAGCCACACTGATGGTATGCTGGGATACTCCCAAGTAAAAGATCAGCTTCTTGCCTTCTTACGGCTTGGATAACAATGGAGCTCGGCCCATAGACTCCTTTAAGTGTGTGAAGACAGCCTCTCACTCTTCAGTCCACTCAATGCACTTTACCTTCCTTAAGATGTCAAAGAAAGGTAGACATCTATCCATTACCTTCGAGATGAATCTGCTAAGTGCCGTGACCCAGCCAATTAAGCTTTGTATGTCCTTGATCCCGGTCGGTTATCTCATGTTGATAAGCACTCTGATCTTTTTCGGGTTCACCTCTATTCCTCTATCATTGACCATAAACTCAAGGAATTTTCTGAAGGCTACTCCAAACGCGCACTTAAGTGGACTTAATTTCATCCAGTACTTTTTCAGGATCTGGAATATTTCATCTAGATCCTTCACATGATCCACAACCTGTCTAGACTTCACGAGCATGTCGTCCACGTAGACTTCTATAGTCTTTCTAATTTGATCTTTGAACATCATATTGACCAATCGTTGGTAGGTTGCCCCTACATTCTTGAGCCCGAAGGGCATCACTTTGTAGTAGTATAATCCTCGATCCATGATGAATGAGGTGTACTCCTCGTTTTGAGGCTCTATGGGTATCTGATTATACCTAGAATACGCATCCATAAAACTGAGGAGTTGATGCCCAGTCGTTGCGTCAACAAGTTGGTCAATTCTTGGTAAGGGGAAGCTATCCTTTGGACAGGCCTTGTTAAGGTCTGTGAAGTCGATGCATATTCTCCATTTTTCATTCTTCTTTTTTACTAAGACAGGGTTGGCTACCCAGACTGGATAGTGAGCCTCCCGGATGAATTTGTTTGCCAACAGTCTGTTCACCTCTTCCTTGAAGGTGTTGGAGCGCTCAACAATAAGTGGCCTTATTTTCTGATGAACTGGCTGGTGGTGGGGATCGATATTCAACTTATGTGACATAATTTTGGGGTCGATTCCCACCATATCATCGTGGTTCCAAGCGAAGACATCCAAGTTCGCTTCGAGGAAGCTAGCTAGTTGGACCGTTACGTTAGGGGACAAGTTCTTCCCAAGCTTGGGGCACTTCCCATCATCTGCCTTGTCGATGTTGATCTCTTCGAGCTCTTCAATCAGCTCGATCTCCTAGTCTACCTCCAGGTCATGTGGGTCAAGGTCGTGATTGATCCTGGCTGAGCTCAAAGCTCAAGGCTCTTCATTAGAAACCACGTCAACTCTCTTGCCCTTCTCCTCGAGCTTAACAACATCCTCATAACACCGTCGGGCTGTATATTGCTCACCTCGCACGTATCTAACTCCATTTGAGGTCAGGAATCGCATCGTTAACATCCTAGTTAACATGACCAGATCTAAATCATTCATCGTTGACCGTCTTAACACTATGTTGTAAGTCGAAGGGCAGTCCACAATCAGGAAGTCAATTAGAGCTGTAGATTGACGGTCTTTATCCCTTAGAGTAAGAGGGAGTTTGACCTACCTTGTGGGTAACACCACATCACCAGTAAAGCCAAAAAGAGGTTCTAGCGAAGGTTTAAGATTACTTTGGCTCAGTTCCATCTATTCGAAGCACCTTTATACATGACATTGATCGAGCTACTGGTATCCAACATGATCCTTCGCACTTTGACATTGTCGACCTTAGCTCTAATGACGAGGGCATCATTATGGGGGGACTAAATTCCCTATGTGTCATTGTTCATGAAAGTGATGCATTCCAAGGTGGCCCTAGCTTTCTTGGCAGGTCTGTCAAACTTGCACCCCACGAACAAGACATAGCTTGCATTCCGTACATATCGCTCGTGTGAGCTCCGTGAGGTTCCCGTTATGTGGGGCCCCCATGGATCATGAAAATAGTTCTAACTACTCCTATTTGCTCCTGTTCAGCACTCTAAGAAGGTTGCACTGTCTGTTGTTGAAGTCGTTGTCCTGTAGTCATACCATATAATCTTTTAGTCGACCTCTCTTAATCAGATCCTCGATCACATCTTTGAGCGACCTGTATTCAGAGGTAATGTGCCCAATGTCATTATGGTAGGCATAAAACCTATTGGTGTCCCTGTGCTTTGAAGGGGTCACTAAGGGCCTAGGTCGCCCGGAATTCTCCCTATACTTTTCTGTCGTGTATATCCTCTCCAAAGTGTCATACAAGATGCTATAACTATCATGGCGACCTCAGGGTTCAGGTCGTTCCGTCCTAGCCTACTTAGCAGGTCAGGTACCTACTTCATTAGCTTGGCCTATCCTGCTCTTGCCACGGTTATTTTTTCTCCCATCCTAGTCGAAAACTGAGCTACCAGGTTCGCCCTTCTATCCAGACCTTTTCAGGCCAAAGGTTTCCTCCCATCAGACCTCTTTAGCGGCCCATTCATAGAATTCCCCTAAGCTCTTCATCAGGGATTTATATATGCTCTCATACAGTTTTCCATCTCTGTGAAGTCTCGCTAAGATTACTGTTAGAATGCTATCATCGGAAGGATTCTCCACGTTACTAACCTTACATCGAAATCTCACGATGTAATCCTTCAGTGATTCATCCTTTCGCTGGAAGATCATGGCCAAGTGGCAGGACGGCGTGAGCTGCTTCTTGAGAGCTTCGTATTGGTTGATAAATTTATTTTGGTATTCCTCCCAGCTGCTGATGCTGTGAGCTGGGAGACCTTTGAACCATGCTTGTGGCATATCTCCGAGTGTAGTAGGAAAGACTCAATGCTTGACTAGGGGATTATCGGTCTGGAGGTCCATTTGGATATTGAAAGCATCCAGATGATCATACGGGTCACTTCTTCCATTATATGGCAGGATGGCTGGAACCTTGAATCGATGGGGGAGAGGTTCTGTCTCGATCTCCTTAGAAAACGGGGTCCTTTCCTCATAATGACCTGACTAGTCCTAGGTCGAGGGATATTTCTCCAACTTCTACACCCTTTGCATGAGCTCTTTGATCATTTGATCTTGAACTTTGGATCATTGATTTTTGCCACTATCATGGCCCACTTTCGAGCCTTCAGTATGGTGTGAGTTCCTAGGTCACAGATTTTCCTCACACTTGTGAGTTCATTATCCCTCCATTTCAGGTCACGAGCTAGAGGAGCGATCTAAATCTGCCCACTAGGCTCCTTTTCTAGTCGATTTCTCTCTCTAAGCTGGTACTTCTCCTTGTGGTTGTCGGGCCGCTTTCATGATCGGGATAGCCTCACCTTGTTTTTGTGTTGTCTGGGTGTGTGCTTGAGCAATGCTTCGACTGCGTTGGCAAGCCTCTTGACCACACTCTCGAGTGCTTCCTGGCATTGATGTAGAGCCCGCACACCATTAGCCTCCAGAAGATAGGAGGAAGTGCTTGCTAGGACTGGGTTTTCATCTCTGGGCATGTTTCGCCATTGCCCTTCGCGACCGTCTAGTTGGTTAGCGGCGACATCTGAACTCCTAGTTACTCTTTCTCTCACCATAATGATCATTTGGTGAGTAAACAAAGAATTAGTTTGGTCCCACTAGGCGTGCCAAAATGTTGACGGTCGATTTTAGTAATCAATCAATGAAGGATTCTGAGAACCAAACTACTGTTAAGAGTGAAAGGGGAGCAAGAGGATGGTGAGAGATTCAAAAGAAGAGCAGAGAAAATACAAAAAGTTTTATCATGGTTCGGCTAAAGTCAAGATGACCCCTACATCCACGGTAATGTTATTGGCTTTGAGTGGCTGTTTTGTTACACACAGCAATATTGCATATGTTTATCGCTATTTTGGCAGAGTTTCTGCATATGTTACACTATCTATGCAATGACTCTCCCTCCCTATTTATAGAAGCTAAGAGGGTTATAAGTCATAATTTATCATTGTAAAACTATAATTACATCTGTACTGAGCATTAAATTCTAGACATCAAGCAATAAATGCAGGGCAAATCATTGTCAGACTTTGGAGGCTGATTTGCAAGTTGGTAGAGTATTCAGACTGTTTATCATATATTAGCTATTCCCAATCATGCCAGGAGGAGCTCACTATAGCCTTGTTCGATTTGGGAGCTGTGAGCTCGTGTTGTGTAGTGTGCGGCTTGCTGTTTGGCCTTAGCGACTTCGCTGAGTTGGGCCATGCTTCCTCGCTTCCTGACCTAGTTCTTTGGGCCTCTGCAGGTCCATTCTACCTGGTCCAAAAATGCCCATAACACATTGGTATCAACAAATGAAAATTCTTGTTATGCTTAACTAAAGAAGAAACAAGCAAGAAAGGAGAGATGCTCTAAATATTGAAGAATTGAAAGATTAAAGCCTTGAAAGCTTGGAAGCATTAAGAATAGCCTAAGGACTTCATTGGGTATATAGTTTTTTTCCTTTTAGATTTAGAATTTCTTGTAAAATAGAGTTTTTTTATGATATTGAAATGAAACATGTTTTAAATTCTTAGCTAGCTCAAAATGTCTTAAAAAGATGGTACATAATTATGTTTTCATAAGATAACTTTTGTGACATTTCAAAAACAAATGAGATATGAGTTTTAATCTTTTTGGTTTTGACTTTTGGTCATTCTTTTGATCATATCTTATAAAATACTTATAATTTAATTATGATATTTGTTTCATATGAAAATAAACTCAAATATCATTCCTTGGTAAAATGATTAAGATATGAAAGAGTTTTGGCTTTTCAACTTGAGTCTAAAAATTAAATTTTCACAGCTAAGTCTTTTTGATCTTTGCTCATTGTATTTATTATATCTCAAGAATTGCTTATGATATGAGCATGAAACCAAAGCCATTTGAAAGTAGACTCAAATAATTTTCCAATAATAGGTCATTACAATAGACTTGAAACAAAGAAGTTAAGACCTTTTAAAGTTGAGTATATAATCTTGTCTTTGAGAATTGAATCCTAACAGACATTAAGTTAACATTTTAGCTAGAATCGATTCCTATCTCCAGAATTTATGAGAATCAATTTCTCAATAATGGATCTAAAATATTATAGACTTCTTATATAAATTAAGAATCATCAAATACAATAAAGAGAAACCTAAATTTCATAGTTTAACGTCAATGACTCTTTCTTCCATCAAAATCAAGATTTGACCTCTTTTTTGTGAAATTTTCTATTCTAAGTGTTTCGTTTATTTCATTTACTCTTTGAAAGAGTTTGCTTGAGTTGTTCATCATCTAAATATTTTTATGAGTGATAATGGCTGAGGAATCACCATGGATTTGTAAAGAAGGTGAGACATCCCTTTGAAAAACACTTTAAAGATGATGTATCCCTTAAGATTTCTTTGAGAGGGTGAGATATTCCTTATAAAGAAATAATTTACTCAAGGAGAAATAAAGAGATTGTAAGGATTTTTTAAGTTCTAGTTGAAACTTGAAAGGATAGTAAAGAAGTAGATCTACGCTTGTGAAACTTAAAAAGTAGATGTATACTTTGGAATGAATCTTCAGGGCGAACAACTTTAAATCCTTGTGTTTGTCTCTTTAACTTTAGTCTCTTTATATTTAATGATATGTTCTGTTTTTGTTGATGAAATTTGTTAAATATTTTGAATCTCAATGTTTATCTTGTTACTTGTATGTTTGAATAGTTGAAATATTGATTTCCATCTATGTATGTGTTTCTTGATGCCTTCAACTATGTAAAGTTGAATGAGTTATTTTATACAAACATTTTGATTTATTATATCTCAGAGTGCAAACATCTTCATAAAACTATCTTGAGTTGTTGAATTTTAAAATTATCCCATGACTTCCTAAAATCAAAGAGTTTTTCAAAATTTTTTTTAAAAATTATGAAAATTTTAAAAATATTTAATTCATCCTTTCTCTTGAGTGTAGGTTGTTTTGTCTTACATCTTCTTGTAGAAATTATCTCCAAAGAAAAATAACTTTTATCACATCATTTTTTTTATATATAAGCTTTCTAAGAATACCTATATATGAGAGTAAAAGTTTATTGAATTGATTATTTATATTTTTTTATAGAGTAAAATTTTTTTATATTTGATGAGAACTTTAAATTATCTTATTTTCTATTGTTAGCATTGACTTACTCTTTGGTGGTCTGATTAGTTCACGGCCCTTCTTTAAGGGAAGCATCCCTAAATAATGTTTGAATCCAAATTTAAAGATAAATGTTACTCTATGAAAATCTATTCGATCTTTTACATACATATAAACACCTTTTAAATTAGGTAAAATTTACTTTCTTAAAGTATCACTTCCTTTTCTCTGCATAACAATCACCCCCTGAGAAAATGTTTTATTTTTCACATCAATTGGGAGATTATCATCATCAACATCATTCACCAAAATCAAGAAACAATATGCTCATTTTTTTTTTGGTCTAACTACTTGTTCAAATGTCAATTCTTCTTTTTTTTCCAAGCATTAAACATTAATATGATATCCATGTGTATATTTTACCCCTCTAAAGTTACGTTTGATTTGTGGAATTTTTCTCACATTTTTTAAATATTTTAAATGTATGTTATATTTTAATATTTAGTTTAAAATTTAAAAAAAATTACTTAAGAATATTTTTAATCCAAAATTCCCATAAAATATTCTTATGGAGAGGTGATTTGTGGTTATTTTACATTTTCAAGATATAAAAATGTTTTAGTTATATAAAAAATTATTTTAGTTGCCATTCTAGTAATATCTTACCACCCCAATCCACTATCATCGGTGTTGTTGGCCACCGCCCATCATATTTACTATCGTTGGCCATCATCCATCGCCACCAATCGTCATTGACCACCTTCCACAATTACCTTTCCTTATTAACCACCGAGTATCACTCCTGATTGATCAACTTTCTAGTATTGACTATTCAATTTTCAATTATAATAATTTTGATAATTTAACAATATTTTTAAAAATATACAAATTGATTCAAAACATAATATTGTAACATTTTTAAGAATCTTTTTAATTGAACCAAACATAATAATGTGACATTCCCGAAAATTACATTCCTGGAAACATATTTCAAGAACTGTTAAGATTATTAAGAATATATGATTTCGTAAACTAAATGCCACCTCATATATAAGTTAAATTTTAGAGAGGAAAATGCTACATCGTAGTTGTTGATGAAAAAAAAAAATCAAAGTCTTGGGAGTTGATAAAAAACAAGCAACTGAAAAAAGTATTTTTCAAACCAAAAAAGAAAAAAATGCAAAATGCTCCTTTTTTAAGTTTGAGGTGATTGGATTTTGCCTTCATTAATTTTGGAAACTTGCAAATCAAAATCTTAAACTTTACAAAATTTGGAATTGTCACCCAAAATTAAATTAATTAACTATTTTATTAAATTACATAATTTTTTCAAAAACATTTTTAAGTAATAATCACAATATTGTTGTATATTAATTTATCATGTCATTTTTTCACAAATAATTTCACAACTAATTTTCAAGTATTTAATTAAAATTTTATATATCTAATTTAATTTCTATTAATTACATGATATGAAAATTATGTAAAAATTGACATGATAAATAAATAAATAATAATATTATGATTTTTATTTAAAAAATTTATGAAAAAATTACACAATTTAATAAAATAATTAATTAAGTAGATGATGTGCGAGAATTTCAAATTTTATATAATTAAATATTTTGATTTACAATAATTTAAAATTGGCGAAGGTAAACAACTTGAAGGATGTTTTCCAATTTTTTCCGATTTATAATTATCATGCTTTTTCTAACAATTTTAAGATATGAAAATGACAACTTGAACATTTTTAGGACACATATTTACAGGCCTTTTTCGTAGATAACTGGCATGCAAACTTCCGAACATCCTCCAAGTAGTTTTCTTCTCTAATTTTCTTTCCATTAAAATATACAACGCTGCGGTGAAGTTGTTTAAGTTTCTATTCTTCCTTGCATCATGCCAACATTAAAATATAATATTTTGATTTATAGAAAGGGACAAAAGATTTATGCAATAATATAAGTACTAGATTTGGGTATCCCTTCTAATTATATATTAAGGTGAATTGATGGTGAAGCTCATGCCTTATACTTTAGTTTAAAGCACAAAGTACAATATGTTGAAAATAATTTAACTTAGATTAAAAAAAAAATGGATAGAGATCGAAGCTTTAAATTGTGAAAATTGAAGCTTCAACTGTAACAAAATAAGGTTAGAATTTGAAATAAGCCTTAAATCTTTATTTTTAGAATGCAGTAGATAAAGCTTAGTGAAAATGAGGTTGATCTGTTAGAATAAGCCTTAAGCCTTTATTTTTAGAATGTAGTAGATAAAGTTTAGTGAAGATAATGTTAATTTGTCAGAATGAAATTGAAGATTTTTTCTTCTTATCTTATTAGTTTAGTTTTGCTTATAAATATAACTAATTTCAGTTTTTGTAATGCAATCAAAAAGTGAGGAAGAAAAATAAGCTAACAAGCTTGTGAGTTAAATAGAATGTAATGTTTCTTTGTGTATTGAGTTAAAGTTATGATTAAAGGATTTTTTTTCTCATATTCTTCTTTTATTTTATTCTTTTTAGTTTTTAGTTCCAATATCTAGTATCAGAGCCAAGTTGTGAAATAGCGTCAAATTCAATCCAACTGCAGCTTCGTAAATTGAATGGCAAAAACTATGACAACTGGAGTGTTTAATTGAGAATATTCTTCTGTTATATGTGAAATTTGGATTATTTTTAATGGGCTGGCAAACGGCCAAAGTGCGACAAGAATTCAGTTTGTAGGATGCTCAGATCTCTAAGTCCCCAGCTTGCATTGCTAAGCGACCTCCTTTGTTCGAGCTCGCCCCAGTAAGAACGAGCTCGACCTCGTCACTTCAAAGACAGCTACCCCCAGATTGAAGGATCTGACCAGCGAGGCATGAATAGCAACCCGGGAGTTCGCTAAGCAAAAGACCAATGCACGTGTTGCCCAGCAGACACACAGAGCCCATTGGTAGAAGGTAATCTGCAGAAGCTGACTTACAGGATTTAGTCTGTCCATCTTATCTTGTACATTAAATACTTGATGTAATAGATTTACTGCATGTAAAATTATATTTATAACCTCTTCTCCTTTATAAATATAGGGAAGGGGATGAACATTGTAAGGAAGATTAAGGCCAATATACCGAAACTCTATAAAAACACTTCCAGACCAATATGTTACTGTGGATGTAGAGTCCGTTTCTATCCGAATTTGGCCAAACCACATTAAAAAGCTCTATGTGTTCTACTACTCTTCCCCTTCTTCTCGCTTTCTTCATTTGTTTACTGCTTTAGAACTGGATTACAACTTGGGTCCCAAAGAACCCTCTCTATTGGCCGGATTTAGACCAAACCAAAATCCACCATCAACATTTTAGCATGCCCGATGGGACCCATTTGTTCTCTAGTTTGTCCTTTTTTCTACTGTAATGTTCAAGGGAAGAGCTACCAAAGCTTCAAACACAATACTTAATCCTCCAGAAGGTCATGTCTTGACGACAGACTCCTCCATCGCTCCCGTGATTGGTGCTATTGTTGGTTTGCCCTTAGCCAGTTTTGTTCAGCCCGCTGTTATTGCTAACGACACTAATGGAGTGCAGATTTGGCTCTAACGCTAGGAAAGACTAGAAAACATGATGGAAGAATTGACCAAGGCAGTCATTACGCTATCACAAGGTGTGCAGAAGCAGGTTGAAGCCATAGCACCTATGAATGTTCATCAGTAGCAGCAAGTTCGATGTTCAGGCAATGTCAATCAGCAAAACTCTCCAGCTCACTACTCACAAGAGCAAACTCCAGGCCGCAGTTCTCGCGACCATGAGGACCAAAGAATCCAGCAATCTTCTAGCTAGCAATCCGGGGCACGAGACCTGTTGATTGAAGAGTTGTTTGAGAAAATGATCCAGCTAGAGGAACACCTTCGAGTTTTGAGTGATCAAGCTCACTACGAAGAAAGGTCGCCCCTCTTCAAGAAAATCGAGACTCGGACCCTTCCTTTCAACCTTAAGGTCCCTATGATCCCATTATACAATGTGGACTCTGATTCGTATGATCATCTGGACACGTTCAATATTTAGATGGACTTGCAAATGGCTGACCCCCTAGTTGAATGTCAAGTGTTCCCGGCCACGCTAGGAGGTGTACCTCGGGCTTGGTTCAGAAGTCTCCTAACTCACTTGATTTACAGTTAAGAAGATTATCAATAGAAGTTCATCAGCTAGTACTGAGCGTTGAAGAGGCAGCTTGTGCCCCCTGTCATCTTGCCATGATCTTTCAACACAAGCATGAGTTGCTGAAGAACTACATTGCCAGGTTCAGGCTAGAAGCTAATTCAGTGGAGAATCCATCTAAAGAAACCATGCTGGCAACAATCTTTACAAGACTCTGCAAAAATGGAAAGCTGTACAAGAGCCTGTACAAGTCCCCAGTGAAGGATCTTATTAAGTTTTATGCGCAAGCTACTAAGCAGATCAAGTGGGAAGAAACCTTTGGCTTGGGGAAGTCTGACGGGAAGGATGAGAAAGGTGGCTCCTTCCACAGCAAGAAGAGAAGAGTGTGGATCAGGGTGATCACTCTGCTGAACGGACTATGAAGAAGTCTGAAAGGCCCAAAAGTGAGTGACCTCAGCACTCAGACTACCAAGAGCAATACGACATCCTATCAAATTCCCAAGATAGGATCTTCCTAACAGAAAGGGATAGAGAAGACTTTGGGAAACCTACACTACAAAAAAGAAAGTATTTTAGCGATCGAAAATAGCGAACAAATTTTTTCAATCGCTAACAGAGATCGAACTAACACTACTTTGTGACTGAATGACCCAAAAAAAATTAAAAAAATGAGCTACTTAGAGACCGAAATAGCGACTAAATTTTTCGATCGCAAAGAATTCGGTCGCTATTTGGTAGCTATATAGTTGCTAATTCCCAAAATTTTTGTATTAACTAATGAAATTTTTTGTGACC
>JANHAO010024316.1:0-11654 GCA_026873985.1 Saraca asoca
TTCTAAAATGGCTGCCACCTACCCTATTCTATCACTTGACTTTCTAGAATGGTGGACTTTCTTCACATGTGGCTGGACACTTCACTTATTTCCATGAAGTCTAAAAGATCGTATAAAGCTGGAGCTGTTTGAGGGAAAGAAGCTCCATTCACAGTGATACTCAAGGAAGAACTCCGGAAAATTGAAACAATCTATGCCATCAAACCACCAGTGTCCTAAAACTCATGCCTTCAACCTCCGTGAGCCCAAAAGAAACAAAAGCTTGTATCAAAGTTGCTGCAGTTCTCTGCCTCGTCACCTCTCTGTCTGTACCAAGCTCTTAGCATTGGAATAGTTATTGGCCTTTCGGCTTAAGAGAAGTGACGTAGAGGCCATGCTTAAAGTAACAAATATTAGCAGTGTAACGATGATAACCAAATGAAAAATCCACATGTGCAACTCCTTATATGTTGCCACATCGAGAGGTGGCAATTTCAAAAGCCACTAGAGTCTGCAATGCAACCATGGAGCTAAGGATGCCCTTGTCAACATGCATTACTTCGTGGTTTGAAGTCAATGATGGAGTTCAAAACAACTGTAGTCCGAAACGGCCACAAAGCATTGCGAGATGAAGTGCATTCTAAATGACCTCAAGCTTATACCTTTAGTCCCCGCGAGCTCAATGCCATACCCAATAGAAAGTTGATGTTATGGCAATTGCATGCAGCAACAACATTATGGCTCATATTTGAATAGGCTAAGATATCATTTCTTATCTATTTGAATAAACTGGACACAATTTCCTGTCTTCACATTAGATGCTCGTTAACTGCTAGCTTTTTATTCTCTTTATGTAGAGCCAAAGTAACATCCTTGTTTGATAGTATACTATATTGGAAACTAGCTCCTAGCCCACACTGCATCTAAGTTGTACTGATCGAGACACATTCTCCAAGCACTTAGCCTAACAAACATATGTATCACCTTGCTTGGTAAATGTACATTGTCGAGAAGATCTGGCAAAGATACGCTGCCTAGTTTAAGCAAGTATATCTTTGTGGATTACAAATTGAAGAGCACGCAAGCACCCTACTTTTCGATAGTATACGTGCAATTTATCATCCAAAAAATGCAGCTTTCTTGCATGGTCTATCTCAGCATTCAATTTGCGGTAATTAGAAGATAGCTCTTATGCAATCCATCTGAGCATTTTGCTCACTATTGGCCAAGACACATATGCGGCTTCTTGAACTTGCTGCAAACTAAGGTCATGTTTCTTATATCTCAAAATTCAATTTATGAAATCGAGGCTACGCTCTCATGCGACCTATTATTCATAGCTCTCATGTAACCTCATCTTAATCTCAAATAGCTTGAGCACACCTGATGTAACGCACTAAGCCTCCAGAGCTCATCTCAAATAGCTTGGGCACATCTGGTACTACGCATTAATCCTCTGGAGCTTATCCAATCTTTAGATCAGGCACACATAACTGCCTCGCATCAAGCTTCGGTAGCGCTCCCAATTATTTACTGATAGCTCATATCCGTAGCTCTCTTACCACCCACCATCCGTAGCTCTCTTGTGACCCACTATTCGTAGCTCTCATACGACTTTTTGCTCACGACATATGCGTCAGCTCGCTTCTATAGCGCACCTAATCGCTTACTGGAAGCTTGCTCTAATGTCGTGCCAAACTGCCCTCACATCTCTCAATGACTCGAGCTCATCTAATTGTTCATAGTTCTCCTCACTCCACCATATCTTGAATGCATTTAATTGCTTACGAAACTATTTGAATTAAAGCATGACCTAAATGTCATCAAACTCATACTGCTATTGGCTCACTATTTTCATACAAACATATAACTCGTTGCTGGGCAAATCAAGTTGGAACTCAAATTTGTCTACGAGGTAGATCAATTTCATTAATCGCACGTTTAGCTCCACACCTGGTTAAGCATGATATACGAAAATGATTTATGAATAGGTTTGAATATTATCTTCCATGATGTTCAACGGTCAGTCACACACTTGAAATATCAAGAAAATATGATCCTCATTACAAAGCTTCTTTCAACGAGGAACTTATTCATGTTAGCATGACATATCAAGCTTTTGCCAATAGAAGTCTAACTCCTAGTCTACAAAGAGAACTAAGAGTTGGGGGGCTAATGTTATATGTATGAAACGTACTATAAAAAATGAGCTAGCAAAAGCCCAGCAAACAAGTCCAACTGGAAGGCCTAGATCATTTAACTCATCACAGTAGCTAGCTCCCAACTCATCACAACAGTTAGCTCGCAACTCATTATAACAGCTAGCTCCCAGCTCATCACAGCAGCTAGCTCCCAACTTATCACAGCAGCTAGCTCCTAGTTCTAGCTCTCAGTTTTAGAGGAAAGCTCCAACTCTTCCACAGCCAATATCAACTTGCAGGGTCTGCTCACCAAAAGTAATCTGCAAAGGACAAGTTTATAGCCTGCAGAAGCCAGCTTGCAGAAGTCCAAGATGTCTTTTACATTTATTATTTGATGTAACATATTTATAATTTATTAAATTATATTTGTACCCACTGTTTCTCTAAATAAGGGGTTAAGCCATTATATTAGGGGACCCCTGGGAATATATGCTAGAACTCTATCAAAATGGGGGAAGACATGAATAAACACTTGTATTTTGCAACTTTCATTGATAAATAAAATCAGCCATGGATGCAGGGTTCGGTGTCACTCAGATTAGGCTGAACCACATTAAAAATCTTGTATTCCAGTTCTTCTTCTTCTTCTTCTTGCCATCTATTTCCATTTACTACATAAATCAGCCAAATTGCAGTTTGAGGCAACAAGAGCTGTACGGTTAACTGAGATTTGGGTCCTCTGAACCAAATTTCATGGTTAATCAAACTCTTATATGCTTGGTTCACAAGGGTCAAATGTAGGAATATTTTAGTGACTTTAGACATATATGCCTTTGTAATGTGGTGTATATATTCATATTAGAGACTTTAGTTCTCATACTACAAGGTTTTCTGTAAAACAAATTCTCCAGTCAAAATGCCTTTGTTAGGGGTAGATTGATCATAGACAATATCATATTGGCTTCTGAGATGGTTCATGTTATATGAGAAATCTAGATCACCCTTGATGGACTAGTGAATGGCCCAAGCACGGAAAAGATCCCACTCGAGGAGCACTCAAAGCACCAAGTCTCTAGCTCATGTCACAGAGCGACTTCCTTAGCTCGAGCTCGTCCCTGATAGAGCAAGCTCGACCTCGTCATCCCGAAGATAGACACTCCCCTAGACTAAAGGATCTAGCCAGTAAGGCGTGATCAACGACCTGGGAGCTCATTGAATAGAAGGCCAGCACATGTATTGCCCAACAGACATGAGGGACCTACCTACAGGAGGCAATCTGTAGTAGCCGATTTACAGGATTTAGTCTATCTGTCCTATCTTTCTTTGCTTATTTACTATCTTAGAACTATGTTACAGTTTGAGATCCCAAAAGAGTCCTTCGTTGGCTGGAGTTTAGCCTAGAACCAAAATCCATCATCCATATTTTTGGCACCGTCTATGGGGATCTCATCTGTTCTAGTCTATTTCTTGCTATAATGGCTAAGGGAAGAGCTACCAAAGCTTCAAATGCATTGTTTAACCCTCCATAAGGTCTTGTCTCGATGACAGATTCCTCCATTGCCCTCATCATTAGTGCAACCACTGGCTTCCCTCCAGTCGATTCTATTCAACCAGATGCTACTGCTAATGGCACCGATGGAATACAAGCCTGACTCCAATGTTAGGAGAAGCTCAAAAACAGGATGGGAGAGCTCACTAAAACGGTCATGATGTTGGTGCAAACACAAGCTTGGAACATTAAGAATGAGTTGAGGCTGTCACACCTAGGCCCACCCCCCAACAACATGGGGCTGAACATTCTGGTGAAGTCGATCAAGAGTAGACTTCAAATCACCATTCGCATGGCTAGAAAAGTGAAACAAGCCACCAAGTCTCTAACCAGTGGCTGGGGGCCTTGGATGTTTTGGTAGAAAACCTCCTTCAAAGAGTGAAACATTTGGAGGAGCACCTTCAAGCTCGAAATGATCGAGGTCGCTTCGAGGAACGGACTCCCTTCTCTAGGGAAATCGAGGAGGAACCCCTCCCTCACAAACTTAAAGTTCCAACCATTCCACTATATGATAGAGATAGCGACCTGCATGACCATTTGGACCTGTTCAACATCTAGATGGACCTCCAAACTTGTAATTCCTTAGTTAGGTGCCACATCTTGCCCACTACATTGGGGAACATTCCTTGAATGTGGTTCAGAAGCCTCCCAGCTCACAGCATTGATAGTTAGGAGGAGTGCTAGGAGAAGTTTGTGGACCAGTATAGGGCACTAAAGAAGCACCTCACACCCCTATGCCATCTTGCTATGATCTTCCAGAACAAGTACGAAACATTGAAAGACTATATTGCTTGCTTTAGGTGCGAGGTTAATAATGTGGAAAAGCTCTCAGATGAGGCCATCCTGACTGCTGTTTTAGCAGGACTTTGAAGAGATAGAAAGCTATTTAAAAGTTTGTACAAATCCCCAGTTAGTAACCTGGGTGAATTTTATAAGCGGGCCACAAAGCAGATTAGATGGGAGGAGATTCTCAATTCGTAGAAGTTTGAGGTGAGCAGCCCGATTCAAAATAAGAAATGGGGTAACCAGCACAACGAGAAAGGCAAAGATGAGCAACCCCCATATCCAGGCTACCATAACACCTATAGTATCCTATTGGAGGCCCAAGACAAGATTTTCGAGATGGAAAGAGACAAGGAGCACTTCGGAAAGCCTTGACCCTTGAAGACTCCCAGTAAGTCTAGAAGCAATTAAGGGAATTTTGTGCATACTATAACGAATTCGGGTACATCACCTTGGAATGCTGGGCACCGAGGGACACTATCAAAGGTCTCATCAAAAGAGGTCACTTGCAAGATTACATGGTGCAACCTTCCAGACAACGACCTGAACAATCTCGTTAGGATCCAGAGCAAGAGCAGTCTCCCACAATCAAGACTATTTATTAAATTTTTGTAATTATGAAACTTATATAAGCATTTTGAATTTCATTAATAATTTTTAAAATTTTCAAATAGGTGAATTGCCTAAGTGGCACTTTCTTATTTGGGCACAAGATCGCCCCAGCCACAAGATCGACCAAATCTCTTATTTGGGCATAAGATCACCCTGGCCAAATCTCTTATTTGGGCATAAGATCACCCTGGCCACAAGATCGGCCAGATCTCTTATTTGGGCATAAGATCACCCGAGGCACAAAATTGGTCAATTCTCTTATTTGGGCACAAGATAGCCTGACCACAAGATCAGCCAAATCTCTTATTTGGGCACAAGATCGGCCAATTCTTTTATTTAGGCATAAGATCACCCTAATCACAGCTCACATGTGACCAAACGTTCATAGATCTCATGCAACTTTTCTACTTATTTGGCCACAAGATCAGCCCAAGCAGAAGATCGCTCACTCTTTTATTTGGGCACAAGATCGCCCCAATCGTAACTCACGTGCAACCAAATGTTTGTAACTCTCATGCAACTTATCTACTTATTTGACCACAAGATCAGCCTGAGTACAAGATCGCTCACTCTTTTATTTGGGCACGAGATCACCCCAATTGTAGCTCGTTTGCGACCAAATGCTCGCAGCTCTCATTCAATTTATCTACTTATTTGGCCACAAGATTGGCCCCGAGCACGAGATCGTTCACTCTTTTACTTGAGCACAAGATCACCCCGATCGCAGCTAGCATGCAGCTCTCATGTGAACTATTTGGCCACAAGATCGGCCCAAGCATAGTTCGTAACTCACATGCGACTCTCTGTTTATGCATAATTCATATGCGAATTGTTTGTACAATGCTCATGCATGGAATATTTCATTCATGTTCATTACCTTTAAGAAGGTTTGGCCGGTTTGCTAATTGAGTATTCCATCGCGAGTTACTAAAGCTTTCACTAATGCAAATGTAGAAATAAGAATGGTATATAGAGATCACAAAAGAAGATCTTATTCATTAAAAAGCCTCAACGAGATAAAATTGCATCAGAAATCTCTAAATACAAATCAGGAAAAGCCAAAATACAAGGAGAAGGCTATAAATAATTTTCTTTCGCTAGAAGAAAGACTATCGCACAAAGGAAAAGCTTCCATCCATCAGAGAGCTGGCCGCAAAGGGACGAACCCTTGCTAACTAAAGCTCACGAGCTTGCCTAAGTCCTCAAAATTCTTCTTCTAGTTCCTTCCTTAGCAGCAAACTCTTCCTCAACTTGACTTCCGCCAATGGAGAAGGAAAGAACATGGTTGCTTCTTATTTTCCCGGCCTCTAGCTCCTCGCTTGATTCCTAAAGGAAGCAAATCAGGAAGCCCCAGAAGCTGGGTCGACCAGGCAAAAACCTCATGGCAAAGCTGAGAAGACGTAATGCAAGATCCGTAAAGATCTCTCCATGTTACCAGAGAATCCATATCTTCAAAACTCCTTATGCAACAGACCATACACACCCCGGTGGGATGATAGAATGCCGAAAATAAGGGAGGATCATCTGGGACGTTCCTAGTTTCTCAGTGAAAAAGCAAGAGTGACTTCTTCTGCCTTAAATAGAGCCGTGACAGATCTCATTAAAGAGTCCAGATGAATCTCCCCAACTACTTTCATTTATTGCCTTGGAAAGAGATGAGGCTAGCTTACCAATGATTAAAAGGCACGTACTACGGGAAGTATGGCCTAAAGCAACTGAACATATGGATTTAGTAAAGACTTTGACTAAGCTGGACTTTACAAAGTGAATGACCTCTGAGAAGTTTCAACTTCCAGCTCACAAAGTGAACTAAGAGTTAGGGGGCATATGTTATATGAGAAATCTGGATCATTCTTAATGGACTAGTGAACGGCCTGAGTGTGACAAAGATCCCACTCAAGGAGCACTTAGAGTGTCAAGTCTCCAGCTCACGATGCAAAGTGACCTCCTCAGCTCGAGCTCGTCCCTAATAGAGCGAGCTCGACCTCATCATCTCGAAGAAGACACTCCCCCAGATCGAAGGTTCTAGCCAATGAGGTGCAATCAGCAACCTAGGAGCTTGCTAAATAGAAGACTAGCACATGTATTGCCCAGCAGACACTGGGGCCCAACTACAGGAGGCAATCTGCAGTAGCCGATTTACAGGATTTAGTCTGTTTGTCCTAACTTGTACATTAAATGCCTGATATAAAACATTTACTACATGTAAAATTATAATTATAACCTCCTCTCCTCTATAAATACAGGAAGGAGATGAACATAGAGGGGGACGGAGAAAAATATTCTCAGATCAATACATTGTCATGAACGTAGGGTCTGGTTCTATCTGGATTTGGCCGAATCACGTTAAAGCTGTGTGTTTTCTACTGCTCTTCCCTTTTTTCCTAGCTTTCTTTGCTTATTTACTATCTCAGAACCAGGTTACAGCTTGAGATCCCAAAAGAGTCCTTCCTTGGCTGGAGTTTGGCCTAGAACCAAAATCCATTGTCAACAGTTCAATACATGAGAAAGTATAAAAGTAAGAAAGATTATTGGCTAGCTGTACAGAGTTGATTTTCATAAAGCATATGACTATTTATCATGAGATTTGTCCGAAAGATGCTAGAATCTATAGGGTTTCCTTCTCATTGGATCCAGATGCTAATGCAATGCATTTCTACAGTAAGTTACAAAGTAATTGTGATTGGGATACTAAAAAAAAACTTTCATCCTACTAGAGTTGTTAGATAAGGAGATTCTTTATGTCTATACATTTTTATTTTGTGTACTAATATCCTTTTATGCATGCTCAATAAAGCAGAAGAGGACAAGTATATTCAGGATATTGGAGCTAGTTGGAATGCTCCAACAATAAATCATCTCTATTATGCTGATGATTTATTGTTATTCTTTAAAGCAACCCTAGATGCTTGATGTATAATTACTGACATCTTAAACACTTTTGGACAAATGTCTGGGTCGAAGGTCAATAAACTCAAATCTGAAGCTTTGTTCAATCCTAATACTCCAAATAATGCTAGGAAAGATTAAGCGGAAAACATTGGCACAAGGGTTGCTCGGAAGTTCTGCAAATATTTAGGATCTTATGTTGATGGACCTGAATGTAATTGCCAAGGAGGTGGTTGGAAAGATTAATAAGAAACCTCAAGGTTGGAAAGTTTAGTTGTTGTCCCAGGTTGGTAGGTTTGTTTAATATAAATCTGTGCTTCAGAGCATTCCAATGTATCATATGTCCACTCTCAAATGTCCAAAGAAGCATATTCAACAAATGGAAGCTTGCATTAGGAGATTTTGCTCGGGTAACTTTGACAATCAAAGTAAGATTCACTTGTTGGCTTGGGATAAGCTAACTTTTCCTATAGTCTCAGGGGGTTTAGGTTTATTGAATCTGGAGAATTTTAATAAGATCATGCTTTCAAAACAAGTTTGGAGTTTTCTCCCAATCAGATAATCTATTATGTAAGGTTATCATCCAAAAATTTGGTAGGGTAATATAGAAACTATTGATGAGCATCATTCCAATATTTGCTGGAGATGGGCTGATATTCAAACAACTGCATCCCTTGTTACAAACAAGCTAATATGGCAAATTGGTTCAGGTAATAGAATTTCTTTAAGATCTAGATTTTGGTGGAAGCCTGCAGGATCAATTCCTAATCATTTGAATACTGTTAAAGATTTAAGACTTGGTGATACGGGAGAGTGGTGTCATCATAAGCTTAGGGCCGTTTATTATTCACAAACTTGTTATCAAGTTGTTCATAGCCCATCATTATAGTATGGGGCAGATAACTAGTTGGCTTGGACAGGAACAGCCAAAGGCGGCTAACAGATTCTAATGAAGCATCATTTAGACACTACTCAAATTGTCCAATTTCCATGGCATGTTCTTTGGTCTCTTCCACTTCCACCTAGAGTTCTTACTATCATATGGAGATTTGGAGATTATGTTATAATATTCTCCCTATAAGATTAATTTTGAGGAGTAGAAGTGTGCAGGTTTCTTGCAATCAAGCAGAAGAAACTCTGATTCTGCTCAATCAAGTAACTTGAATGTTGCAGGACTTAATGTCATTCCTTTGAGACTGGAATTTGTTACAGAGAAAGTATATCGAAGGAAGTGTTTTCAATGTAGATGCCTTATCTTAAGGAATGGTATTTATCTATCGGCTGGTGTGTTTTATAGCCCTCCAGCAGTTTCTTCACCAATGGCACTTTTGCTTGGTGTAAGAGCATTCTTAAGATCTTATTCTTTTGATTCACAAGTTTAAATTCTTCTGGCTTCAAAGGATCAAATGGCTGTTTATTTTATAACAGAACTCCTCACAGAAATGTTGCTTCTATTTGGCATGACATCAAATTGATTTCTGAGGGGTTATGCTGGAGTATATTTACTAGATCCTGCTTTTTGCCCTTTGTCTTCTTTGCAGGTTTCTAAATTTACCAATGATATCTGCTAGGATGCATGGAGACAGATAAAGATATAGAAATACTATATTTTAGAAGAAAAAAGAAAAAAAGGGTGCTGTGAATAGAGATTAACGTGTCCAATATATTTTAGACATGCAAAAGTATATGGACATGACACACAAACTGCAAAGAAAATAACTTGTTTCTAGGGTGGGTATCATGTATAACTTTAAATATGTGGTTTCTATTTTCCCTGTAATGTTTTTCTGTTCCGAATGTAATATAAAAAATAATAATAATGATAATGTAGTGTCATTACAATATTTGGAGGGGAAATGTAATTTATTATGATGGTTTCATACAAGTTCTATTTAACTTTTTGATGCAAAAATATGTTTTTGAGAAATTATAAATAACAATAATGATTTGATTTTCTAAGATTAAAATTCTCTTCATTCTTACTTAAAATCCTTCCTTCCTATGAGAAAGTTACTATTTAAAGATACTGACCTGCCTGCCCTTTAGTTTACCTAACTAAAACTCGACAGCAAATTCCACATTACACTTTATTGGTACAATTTACTTGTATTTGATGGCTAAGGCTTTGATATTTAATAAAAAATTTTGTGAATTTTTACAAAGGTTTTAGTATAAAAGTCAAAAATGTTTTTCAGGTGGAAACAAAAAGTTATAAAAGTTATGATTTTTTATATAAAATTTTGTAATTATTTTTTTATAAAAAGTTGCAAGTATATATAAATTTTATGTGTAACAAGTATAAAAAAAAATTGTAACTTTATCATTTAAATTTACGTATTTTTTTTAAAAAAATCTCATTTTATATACCTATATATTCAAATCAATGAGTTGAAGAAACTGTTTAACTCTTTCTAAAGACTTTCAAATTACGTATACAAAAAGGCACTTAAGGTATTTATCATGGCTAGCTCTAATAATTTCTTTACATGATTCATGCCACAAGTGGGAACTAGGGACCAACTTCTTGTATTTTGAATAACAAGCTTGGCCTATATAAAGGTGAAATTTTGCTTGGATTTCAAGTTATACCTATTGCGAGACTTAGCGGCAAAGCATCCATGCATGTTGTGTCCCATAGGTGTGTGTGTGTGTGTGTGTGTTGGGGCTCCGGCGGGGTGGGGGGGGGGTTAGAAACCTATTTGGATATCCAAATATTAACACAAGCCAATCAAAGAGGGCCCACTGGTGGGGAAGAGATCTTAGCAAAAGCTGGACATATATTTATATTTCGTGGACAATCACATATCATTATACTCTTAATCTTTGTTTCTAAGGGAAGAGAGCATAAAAATTTCATTGACCTTTCTTAAAGTAAATAATAAAATTATAAAAACATCTTATTGTTTTTGAAATTGCATTTTTCTCCCTGCTGACTATAAAAGAAATGGAGGTTTATGTTATATTTTAATGAAATGATCCATGAAGGTGAAAATAAAGATTAATGGAACCAAGTTGCCTTTGTGATAAAAAAAAGTGGCTGCATTCATTCGATTAATTATATTTCAAGATGATGGTTTGTTGGGAAATTTTGATCCAGAAATATGTTGACAAAATTTAAAATTAAAGAAGTATAAAATCACAAAACACGTATGTCTAACATAATTTGACTTTTAGATTATTCTATATGTGAAGATGGGAAACCAATTTCATTAAGTATATGAGAAAAAAGAATATAAATAATATAGTAATTTTTAAATTCACATCCTAAATATACCTAAAATATCTTACAATATATATATATATATATATTCTTCGCTTTCAATAAATTCACCAAAAAAAATAAGGACTAATTGCAGGATCTCGAGTATCCCTATTAGCGTTATGAAAACTAACTCTCTCACACCTTCTATCTTAATCTTTTTTTTCTCATCGACCCTCGTCAACGACTTGTTCATGCCCACATACAAGGTATTTATAGGCCTTAAAGATTTTGTCAACAGGTAATTGCAATCCTTATCTAATAAGAAACTTAGCTTGATTATGAAGAAAACATATAATAGAAAATAATCAAAAATTGTTTATAATAATTTTTTATCAAAGTTCAAATTTGAATAAGATCACTACAAAAAAACTTGCATTTAGCGGCGGTTTTTTTGTGTATTTAGCGGCGGTTTTAACCGCCGTTAATAACGTTCGCGGCG
>JANHAO010024317.1:0-11661 GCA_026873985.1 Saraca asoca
GAAAGACAAATCCACATCTTACTAGCATAGAAACAATTGATCCAATCAAAGCTCAAATACCAAATAGATGAGAAATCATTTTTCTTAATGTAACCATCGCTCATGATAGATTGCATAGAAAATTAGAAATAAAACTCAGGCCATTAAATGAAGAAAACAAAAAATAAAGGATCCCATTTAAATTTCGAGCACTGTTTTGCACACCCAAAAAATAAAATAAAAACCCTCTTTGAATGGCGATAGACCATTGAAGTCAACTTGGGCACAAATTTAAACCGTTACGAGCTGAATTAGATGTTGTACATTGAATGCGTAAGAATAATATTAAACAATCCAATTCTAGTTTTTGAGGCAGAGGCACATATCCTCTCTAAACTGCTGGTTTCAAGCCAAATAAAAAATCTGCAGAAGCCTAACTCAACAAAATCGAAATTTCCCTTTTTTTTTAACAAAATCAAAACCAGTTCCTCACGGCAACCACAGCCTAATTTCCACGATCGGATCTCTACACAATTCAAATCCCACAATTCTACTAGACTCTGAACAATAGAAAAACAAACCCTTAGATAACATCAGAACTAACTCATATTTAAGCATAATTGCACAATTAATTTGATACTACCACCATAAAATTTTTTTAAAAAAATTGACAGCAATTTTAAAGTAGTAGAGTAGATCTGCTTGAAAAAGCTGGGTTATGGATTCAATGGTAAACTTCCAAAGCTTCAACCACAATGGTCATCACAAAACACATACTTCCTAATCAACAGAAACTGAACACAAAAAAAAAAGAGAAGAAAAACATTGTAGAAATTTTGAAATCTTAGAACCAAAATAGTAGAGCCGGCAAAGCTTTGACCTTTTGCTTTAAAAAACTCCAAAAACTCACTAATTTAGAACTTAGATCTAAAATTTTGGATTCAATATCCTCCTCTATCCACCAACAGCTCTGGCGAAATGGGATGCTTAAAGGTGGCAAGAATGATGTTGGCAGTTGTTTGAGAGAACTTGTCAACTCAAGGTTCCAGAAAGTGTGAAATCAAAGAAGGTGAAATCGAAGAATACTGGAACACTGAAGGGAAAGGAAAGAACAGAGGTAGGGTTTTCGTTGAAGGCAAAATCAATTTGTGGCTCAAGTGAGTTGCTAGTTGTGCAGAACTACCAAGAAATAGTAGTGCTCAGTAGCACTTAGTACAACTGTGGGAAAATTTTTGGCCCAGTGCACTTAGCGTGTTTTTAGTGGTGGTTTAAGAAAACCGCCGCCATCGAATCACCATTAAATACCTTTTTTGCAGTAGTGATCCTTTTTGTGTGTCATATAATTCTAGTATTGATTCTATTGACCATATCTTGTGTGAGTGTCTTGCGGCTTTGGATCTTTGGCACAATATAGGAATTCTTGAACCATGTTTGAAGTTTTTTTTCAAATTTTTTGGATTGGCCAAAATGTAATATTACCTTAAATAAATTAAGTTGCAATATTAATGTCTTGCAGGTTACTATGTTTTCTATTGGAATATGGAATATTTGGTTGAACAGGAACAAATTAATTTTTCATACTGACCAAGGAAGAATTAATCTCAAAAGGGTCACTATGGCCAAAACAATGGAATATTGGACAACCATAGGATGGGCTAAGATACCTTTTCCATAACTAGTTAAGGAGGTCAAGTGGGAGGCTTTTTCTTAGGGTTGGCATAAGTTAAATTCTAATGGAGCAGGAAAAGAGAATCCAAGTCAAGCTAGCTACTATTCTGTAATTAGGAATAGTAATAAGGAATGAATTATAGGTTGTAGTAAAGGGCTTAGAGTAAGCTTAAATTTTGTACCTGAATTATATGGACTGAGAGATAGATTGATGTTGGCTCAAAATTGGAGTTTACTCTCAATTATGATTGAACTCAATGTTATGTCTGTTATAACTCCTTAACAAATGTTAATCACTTACATCCTACCTTAATTAATAGCCTTATTGAAGGCTGTAGGGTGTTGATGGTAGCTACAAGGAATCCTCCTATCAAGCATATTTATTGAGATGCTAATAGTATAGCTGATTTTTTAGTTGAAAATGCTAATAGCTTTTGTAATTATTTAATGGTTTATAATTTTCTCCTAAGTGGGACAAACCTGTTTCTACTTTTTGACATTTCGAGCATAGCAATGCGCAAACTTATTAATACTTATTAGTAATCTAATTTTTTCCCCATTTTCACCAAAAAAAATGATAATCTTGATTCCAAGATCCACAAAACTTATATATATATATATAGAGAGAGAGAGAGAGAGAGGGTCAATTAACACTAATGTCTACCAAAATTATACTTACACTATTGCATAACTTTTTATGGAATAAACTTTTCACAAAACCCATCATTAGATCTAAAATATTTATTATGTTGATCATTTTCATAAAATTTCATATCAATATAAAAAATTTTACTATCCCATCAATAAACTTGAAATTTAACATAAAATATACTTATAAAATATAAGAAGGTTTCAACTCTTTATTTATATGTATATTGTTCTTCAATTTTTATAAAAATTTTGCATGCAAGATGAATATGATAACTACTTATAATTAAACAGTTGGATTAAAGAAAATCAAATTATAGAAAAACTTATTGATTGATGTAAGTGTTGTAAGTCATACACCAATGTTAATTGATTTCTTCCCATGCGGGACCACCTAACACATCTCTACTTAGGCTTCACAAAAGGTTGGCCAATGCATAACTTAACCCATGGGTTTGAGATTTGACTTCCACTACAACAACTGCCAACCAGTGCTACAGTAACCACTAGTTTCTCTAACTATGGACGTTGTTCTCTCCCTTACAAAGCTCTGATATTAAGTGAGGCGAAAAATAATGCATATATAAACTTCCATGTATAACAGACCAAATTAACATTTATTTGCGTACAAGACATTATTAGACCTCACATATTCATATAACAATAGCAACAAGATAGGAATGGCAAAGAAGTGCTCCTTCGGGAGGGGGAACCTCACACCAGATTGATTTCCAAAGGAAGAAAATCACTCCAATCAATTGGATCTTCCCTGAGAAGGTCGTTATCCTTGGTAGTGATTTCTGTAAATTCACCACCATCATCCCAGAGGTCATTTATGAAATTACGATGTAATCCACTCAAACAGCTTGTGATATCTCCTTCTTTGCTTTCAGCTGGATCATCCAACAATATTTCCCACCAATTATCCGATGACTATGGTGAAGCTGAAGCTACACTTACAACAGATACTTGAGAAGAAGAAGAATTCTTGGCACTTTCAGGTTGATTTGAAGTGGCTGATGGCAATTTCCCTCTAAGCCATGGGGAATTCGTTGAGAAAATTCGAGCTTGAGGTTTGATAATTATGTGTGTTTTCGTAGTTACTTCAGGTTTTTCATTCTTCTCATCCTTCTGAGAAGATATCTTGTTCTTGCGATTGGAAGTGTCCCATAAGTTTTTCACATTATTTACTGTTAATCAGCGACCATGTATGAAAATAAATAATATTATTTTAGTCAAATAATATTAAATGTGTGCCATCAAGCTTACTCTGCAAGTGACTGATATTTTAAGAGATATAATTTTTACCACTACACTCTGCATATTAAGAAAAACAAAAATATGTTGAAGTTATTTGTAATTTTGCGGCAAAAAGATAGAACCTCAGAGGCTTCATGTCTCTCTACTTCTCTCTATTTGTTTATCTATTTAAGCTTTTGTCCTGAAACTTATAAAATTCGCAATACAATAGTTGGGCATGAAACTTTGTTCCGTGCAAAGAATGCTAGATAGCTCTTTGTTCTTGATTATGTACGTCATTAAATATTTGTAATTTTTTTACAGATTTTCCATTGACATCCTAGTAATATATTGAGCGCCGAATACTCACTACAAGAAAATTTATTATCAGTGACGATAAAAGTAGTTACTAAATAATAGTAATTTATCACAAAAGATTTTAGTAACAATAATATTTTTATATTAAAAAATCTTGTCATTGAAAATTTTTGTGACGACAGGTGATGTTTATTATTGAAAGTTTTGATTTTGTGACAAGATTTGTTCTCGCAATAAGCTAGCATTTTTTGTGACCATTAAATTGTGTTGTTATTAAAAGTTATGTTAATGATTAATTTTCTTGCCACTAAAATTTTCAATAACAATAATATTTTCATACCAAAAAAATCAACCATTAAAAATTTTTGTGACGACAAGTAGTGTTTGTCACTATAAGGTTAATCTTTGGTGACAAAAAAATTTATTGTTACTATAGAATAAACAACTGTTGTCAATTTTGAAATCTACCAAACTTGCACTCCCTAGTAATTGAACAAAAGACTTTATATATGGATTAAGTACCTTAACTACAAGTACAAACTTTTCCTTTGTTTTAGAGTTATCATTCATTCTATGTAAACTATTATTTCCAATTTTGATTTCTTAAAATTTTAAGCGTGCATTTATTTTTTAGCTTGCAAACAAATATTGGCATTTGAATTTTTTAAAATAATTTGCATTAAATATTTATGTTTTATTTAATATACCATTAAATTATTCTTATTTAATAAATGTCATTGGTATTTATACACAAAAATTAAAATTTTCCAATAAAATGAAATAATGTATCATTCTAATGTTATAAAATAATTATTTATATGTATTTATAAAAATTATATTAAAATTATATTTGAAAATTTGAAAGGACTATTTCAAAAATTTTGTATGAATATAAGTAATATTTGTAAAAATCAATATCATCACCAAAACTTTTTTTTAGTGATAACATATTTACGTAATTATTAAAAGTATAATATTTGTGACAACCAATATTGTCGCTAAAATATTTTTTAGTGATAACATATTTATTTCATCACAAGAAACACATTATTTATGACAATCAATATCATCACTAAATCATTTTTAGTGTCAACAAATTTTATGTCATCACTAGTTGTAATAAGCAATACTATTACTAAAACTTTTTTCAATATTAACATATATATCTCGTCACTAAAAATGTTTTCAATGACGATAAATGTTGTCACTAAAAGCACATTATTTTTCCTCTAACTTAAAATTTTTGGTAGGTATAAAAATTAATTTTTAGTGACAACTATTGTGATGAGAAATAAAACTTGTTACTAAATGTTATAAGTATTATTTGGTACTATGTGAAATGGGTTGGCAAAAACCCAGTAGCAAATGAATCTAACTAAAAAGGGACTAGATCATTCGAAGGCTGAGGTCGCTCTGCAAAGACAACAGCTCGCATACTACGAGCTGAGGGCACACAATGAGGTCAAGGCAGAAGCCCCAGCTCACTACAGATGAGCCCTAACTCGCGTGGCCAACAGGTCACCTAATGTGAGCTCAAGATTGCTGAACACAAGGTCAATATTAGAGGTCAGCAGTGACTCTAGGGCAAGGGTTCTAGCCCACGAGACACAATGCCTCACCTAGCTAGAAGCCCAGTGTGGTTTGACTTGAAGCACACATCTACTCATAAACCTAACTTGTGGGGTCAGACTAAAAAGAGTAACTTGTAAGGCCCACCGTAGGAAGTATTTTGTAGAAGCCGAATTGTAAAAGTCCTACTTGTCAAATGCATTTATTACTTGATATAACAGAATTACAATCTATCAAATTACACTTGTAACTCTCACCACCTCTATAAATACGAGGAGAAACCATTGTAACAAAGGATAGTGAAAACTACATTTAGAAACTCTACCAAAATAGTGGGAGAATACATGTACAGTGGTTCTATTAGCCTGAACAATGAAATAACAACAAATCAAATATAAACCACTGTGGACATAGGAGTTAGACTAACTTTAACTGAACCACGTTAAAAAACTCTTCTTGCCTTTATTGTTCCTCCTCTTCTTTCTTTGCTTTCTGCATTTATCTAATTTTTGCATCTATCTGATTCACATACAAATTGATTGCAGCTTGGGGTTTCAAGTACTATTTCAATTGATTAAGATTTAGGCTTACCAAATTTTACCATTAACATTTTGGCGCTAAAAGGAGGGCCCTAACTGCATTCGCTTACTCTCTGTGATTTGTTGCATAACTACAATGGTAAGAGGAAGAACCTCTAAGAGCATTGGTGTTGTCATTTGCCAACATGAAGGTCAGATAGAGTAACAAGGGTTACAACTGGGGGGCTCTATCTTCCCTGCTGCAGGCGTCTATGTTGACCCCACAACAGATGCTGTCACTGGCATGGCACCATCAACCTTTCACTAGCTTGTTGCTTTTGAGGCTAATAAGGTTCAAGCATGGCACCAGTATCAAGAGGCACTTGAAAACATAATGAAAGAACTAGCCAAAGTGGTTAGAGTACTAGCACAAGCCCAAGCCCTAGGAGCACAAAAACAGGTCTAGGTCACTACACCTAAGAGGGTCCAGCGCACTGATTTAGCTCATCCCTCCCACTTATAGATAAGATCAAAGGTTCGTCGAGCTTGTAAGAGCCATAATGGTCAATGACCTAAGAGCTTGCATTAGATGAAAAGTTCAAACAACTCCAGCTAGGGACATACCTCGATCAGGTCATTACTCCCATAACTAGGAAAGAGAAAAGAGCTAGCAATCTTCTAGTTGGTGATTCGAAACATATAACCCAAGCGTCAGAGAACTACTTCAGAGGGTAAAACAATTAGAAGAGCGCCCTTGGGCTCAGAACAGTCAAGATTTCTATGAAGAGAGGACACCATTCACTAGCAAGATAGAGAAGCAGCCTCTCCCTCACAAGCTCAAAATCCCTACAATCTCGCAGCACAATGGGGATAGCAATCTGTATGACCACCTAGACACACTTAATGTTTAGATAGATCTTTAAACTACTAATCCAGTAGTCAAATTTCATGTCTTCCCAGCTATACTAAGAGACATACCTTGAACATGGCTCAAGAGTCTCTTAGCTCGTAGCATTGGTAGTTAGGAAGAGTGCTAAATGAGATTCGTTAACTAGTACAAAGCATTGGAGAGGTAGCTTATACCATCATGTCACCTCGCAACAATCTTCCAATGGAGAGATGAATCGCTAAAGGATTATATCACTAAGTTTAGACATGAAGTCAATAATGTAGAGAATCCCTTAGATGAAAGCATCCTCACAACGATCTTAGCCAAACTCTACAAGAATGGGAAACTATATGAGAAAATATATAAGTCTCCAGTGAAAGATTTAAGGGAGTTTTATAAGTGATCTACTGAGGAAATTAGGTGGGAAGAGACTTTTGGCCTAAAAGGGTTTGGTCAAGGGAATGAGAAGAATAGCTATAGTGGGAATAAAAGGCGTGATGGCAAGAATGAGAAAGAGAACTAAAGTAATGACTCTAGTAACCAGGCCGCAAAGAAGGCTAGGAATGGACGACCTCAGCATCAAGGTCGCTTTGAAAGTTATAGTGTCCTGTTAGACACTCTCAACAAGATATTCGCAACAAAAAAGAATAGAGAGGACTTCAAAAAGCCCAATCCGACAAAGCTTCCTAACAAATTCAGAAATAGAAACAATTTTGTGCATACCATGACGAAATTGGGCACAACATCTCAAAATGTTAGGCACTTAAATATGCAATCGAAGAGCTGATTAGGTAAGGTTGTCTAGGGGATTATGTTGTGCAATCTACAGTTCAATGATCTCAATAGCCCTAGCAAGCTTTAGACCAACAACAATCAAAGCCATATTCTGATTTTGTAATATTATCTAAAAATTAAGAATATCTTAAATTATTGTGTCTACTAATCTCTGAATAAATTTTTAGCCAAGCTTAACACTGAAAGTGAGCTCCCTTGTTGACAAGCTCAATTCGTATTAGCTCTAGCCCAACAAATATACATTGTCTTGCTTGGTAAATATACATTGTCATGGCAAGCCAGCGATCTCGCAGCTCTTATGCGATCAGTTTATTGAGGCACAACCCTCTGAATAAAGTCAACTTGACAAATGTACATTATCTTACTTGGTAAATATACATTATCGTAGTTGGCCCAGTAAATATACATTATCTTAATTGATAAATATACATTATTGTGGATGACCCAGTAAATATACATTATCTTGCTTAGTAAATATACATTATCATGGCATTCTAGCTAAGCCACAACTCACATGATTAATCTATCGCCAGTTGGGAAATGACAAATATACATTGCATTGCTCAGTAAATACACATTGCCGTAGTCGACCAGTAAATATACATTGCCCGATTCGAGCAAATATACTTGTCGTGGATTACAAGTTGAAAAGCTCAAATTTGACTTACTGCTCGTAGCTTTCATGCAACCTACTACTCGTAGATCTCATGCGACCTGCTCAATGTTCAAGCTGAGGCACACCTAATTGTCCACTGAGCACTCAACCTTGTGCTTGCTAAAGAGTAATCTGAGCATTTTACTCATTATAACCAAGACACATCTATGGCCTCTTGACTCTTGCTGCAAACAAAGATCGTCCCCCTCATACCTATCTTAATATTCCATTTATAGGATTTGAGGCTACGCTCTTTCATGACCCGCCACTCTTTCATGTGATCTACCGACCATGTGACATGACACGTGACATTTGTGGTTTTGATTTACTGGTTACAACCTACGTATATAAACTCATACAATCTACCCAACATTTTATTTTATTATCTATTATATTTCACTCATCAAGGTTAATTGACTTGTGAGGAGCTTGTTTTACTTAACAATCATTGACTTGTGAATTGTAGGAATCAATCCATAATAGCCTATATATTATTGTCTATAAAACATCTAACATGATGTGCTCAGAAAGGAAAAGAAAAATCGAAAGGTTCATTTGATGCCTCCTTCAATGAGTTAAATTCATACAAAGTACAAGATCGAACGTGAAGTTTAAAAATGAAATGCAAAATTACAAGATCGTACCCTAAGAAGTCTAATCCTTGGAAGCTAGGCCCTCATGGGAGGAAGGCTCGGTATGGGTTTCCGTGACCTGTGGAAGAGAAACCATTGTAACAGAGGACAGTGAAAAATAAATGTAGAAACTCTACCAAAATAGTGGGAGAATACTTGTACCATGTTTCTGTTAGCCTAAATAGTGAAACAACCATAGATCAAATATAAACCACTGTGGATGTAGGGGTCACACTAACTTTACCTGAACCACATTAAAAAACTCTTCTTGCCTTTATTGTTCTTCCTCTTCTTTCTTTGCTTTTTGCATTTATCTGATTTCTACATCTATCTGATTCACATATGACTGGGTTGCAGCTTGGAGTTTCAAGGACTATTCCAATTGACAGAGATTTAGGCTTCCCAAATTTTACTGTCAATACTAAAAATTATTGTTTTTGTGACCATCAACAAATCTTGTCACTAACATTAATGTTTTAATGACAACAATGAAATATTGTCACTAAAGCATTATTTTAAGTGACAAGAATAACACTTAACTGAATTTTTATCAATAAAAAATAAATTTCTTGTAGTGACTCTATTTAGAAGTCTTAAATTTAGATTGCACTAGAAATGAGAGGCAAATACATAAAAAAGGAAATAATCTTTACATAACATCCATTTGGATCCAAAAAAATAATTTCATAAACATAAATAGTATGTGTTTTTTTTTTGTTAATACTATGAGTCTATTTGGGATAAGTAGTTGATAAGCTAACTATTAATTATTTTACTAACTGTTAGTTATTAGCTGAAAACTAATAAAGTAACTAATTGTATTAAAAGTATTTAAAGAAATTAGCTACTAAACTAGCTTATAAGTGAAAATAACATATTAATATCAATAGATAGTATATGGAATAAATTACATTATATTTATTTTGAGGTCAAAGTATATTGATCCAATAAAAATATTTAAAATAAGAATAAAATTATCTAAAATTTAATTAATTATATTTTATGTCGTCATATATTTATTTATATTAAATTAAAAGGCATAAGCCAAATATATATACACTACAAGAAATTTGACTTTTTGGGACGACTTTTCAGTGACGACTAAAAAGTCGTCACAAAAGGTCGACCTACAGTAACGACTTTTTAGGTCGTCACTGAAAGAGACAGCTTTCAGTGATGACACAGAAAGTTGTCACAGTAGGTCACCTTTCAGTGACGACCTTTTTTAGTCGTCATAATAGGTATACATTCAGCAACGACTTTCAGTAACGGCCCAAAAAGTCGTCACTAAAGGGAGCCTTCAGAGACGAATTTTTCGTCGTCACTATAGGTCGGCTTTCAGTGAAGACATTTGGTCATCACAAAAGCTCGAGTTTCAATGATGATCATAAAAGTCGTCACTAAAGGACACCTTCAGTGACAACTTTTTGAGTCGTCACTAAAGGGTAACTTTCAGTGACGACCTAAAAAGTTGTCACTAAAGGACACCTCCAGTGACGACTTTTTAGTCGTCACTATAGGTTGGCTTTTAGTGACGACATTTGGTGGTCACTAAAGGATGACATTCAGTGACGACCCAAAAAGTCGTCACTATAGGTCGACTTTTAGTGACGACATTTGGTTGTCACTAAAGGGTGAATTTCAGTGACGACCCAAAAAGTCGTCACTAAAGGGCACCTTCAGTGACTACTTTTTGGTCGTCACTATAGGTCAGCTTCTAGTCATGACATTTGGTTGTCACTAAAGGGCACCTTTGGTGACGACTTTTTGGGCCGTCACAATAGGACGGCTTTTAGTGACGACATTTGGTCGTCACTAAACGGTGACTTTCAATGACGATCCAAAAAGTCCTTGCTAAAGGACACCTTCAGCGATGACTTTTTAGTCATCCCTATATGTCGGGTTTTAGAGACAACATTTGGTTGTCACTAAAGGGTGACATTCAGTGACGACCTAAAAATTTGTCACTAAAGGACACCTTCAGTGATGATTTTTTGGTCATCACTATAGGACGGCTCTCAACGACGACATTTGATCGTTACTACAAGGCAACTTTCAGTGACGATCCAAAAACTCGTCACTCAAGGGCACCTTCAGTGATGACTTTTTAGTCATCACTATAGGTCGGCTTTTAGTGACGACATTTGGTCATCACTAAAGGATGACTTTCAGTGATGACCCAAAAAATCGTCACTACAGGTCGGCTTTTAGTGACGACATTTGGTTGTCACCAAAGGGTGACTTTCAGTAACGACCCAAAAAGTCGTCACTAAAGGGCACCTTCAGTGATGACTTTTTCGTCGTCACTATAGGTTGGCTTTTAGTGACGACATTTGGTCGTCACAAAAGGGTGACTTTCAGTGACGACTTTTAAAGGCACCTTCGTGATGACTTTTTGGGCTGTCACTATAGGTCGGCTTTTAGTGACGACATTTAATCGTCACTAAACGGTGACTTTCAGTGACGACCCAAAAAGTTACCACTAAAGGACACCTTCAGTGATGACTTTTTACTCGTCACTATAGTCGGCTTTTAGTGACGACATTTGGTCGTCACTAAAGGGTGACTTTCAGTAATGACCCAAAAAGTCCTCCCTAAATGACACATTCAGTGACGAATTTTTGGTCATCACTATAGGTCGGCTTTTAGCGAAGACATTTGCTTGCCACTAAAGGGTGACTTTCAGTGACGACCCAAAAAGTCGTCACTAAAGGGCACCTTCAGTGATGACTTTTTGGTCGTCACTATAGG
>JANHAO010024318.1:0-11654 GCA_026873985.1 Saraca asoca
AAATTGAATCAACGGAGAAAATAATGGCGTCCATGAGAATTAGACAAAATTCAAATGGAGTTAGAGAAAAGCTATGAAAGCGCTCGAGCGTTACCTTCTAGAGACGAATCTGTAGCCATAGCTGCTCAGCAAAATAAGAAACCGCTCATCACACCACATTACCACCCAAATCCCAGAACTTTTGTGAACCTGAAAAAGAGAAACATCTGGCTCAGCAAGCAATACATACGAAACCAGAAAAAAATATGATAAATTGAAGGAAGAATAATATGACCCGAACAGGAAATAAACGAAACAGATGGAAGAGACTGAAAGGGAATGGAATAAAAAACAAAATACTAAGAAAGGACGCTGGAAATTCTGCCACAAGCAAAGAATCCATGGAATTGAAAACTGGGTTCTCACACTGTCCCTGTCTCTCTTTTCTGGGTCCTGTTGATTTGCTTTTTTTCCTTTGACGAACCGAAGCTGCAGTGAAAGGGAGATTCGAGGAGAACCTTTGTTTCTCAGTTGTTTTAGAGAGAGAGCGCAGGAAAACATAAAAGCACTCGCAGATGAAATAAATAAGGGGCTCTCCGCGGGGGCAAAAGAGGTGCACTGCATGCTCCCTCAGCAATTTGCTTTCGCCTTTCTGTTAGCCTTGGAATAGTCCAACGTCCTAAATTACCAAAGCAGCCCTCAATCGGTTATATATTTCGGTAGGACTGTTACGAATAAGTTTAATTATAATTTCAAGCCTTAATATATAAATTATTTGTAATTAATCTCTTAAATAAAATATTTTATTTCAATATCTTTAACACATAAATTAGATCAAATTAGATTTAAATTGATATTTTTTATTAAATTTAAAATAGAAAATTTTAGTTAACATAATTTTCAGTATGATTCCAAATTAATAATTATTGAGATAAAATTAATATAATTTATTTTATTATATTAGAATATATGTAAATTATATGATTTATCTACTGTGAAAAAAACATCCTAATTTGATAATTGACGTTACGTAACTAATTAATTTCACTCGTAATAATTATTGATTTTGAAATTTTTGTAAGAGTTGTAAATATTAATTATGATTTTTAATCTTTAATTTGAATAAAGTTACTAATATAAAATAAATGTAATCTTATTTATATATTAGATAGATGAAAATAAAATATTATAATTTAAAAGAATCAAATGTAATCAATTTATAAATTTAGATGTCAATTAAGCTTTACATATATAGTATAAAATCGCATATATTTTCAAAGTTAGATATATATAAAATTATTGTATATTCCCATTCTAACACATATCATTATTTTCATTTAATAACAAGGTATTAATAGCTAATTTAATTTATATTACAATATATTTATAATTTTTAAGGTATTAAAATTATATCTATTTTTTTCTGTTAAATAAAAATTAAGAACCAATGTTATACTTGAATTTACTTAGTTTATAGGCAAATTTTGGTTTGTTTACGGGATGCATAAAGCCACCCCAAACTTAACAAAATATTAAAAAAATTCATATATAACTCCCTTAAAAATTTTAACAAATCTTATGTTAGTCCCTACAAACATTTTTTTAACTAGTTTTCTCATCCACAAATACCATATCCATGAACGTAGATGCTGCCATGAATTGAGAATGGCCTCTCAATGTCAATGACAATTCGTCTCTTTGTGTTAGAGATAACATTTCTGCTATTATTGAAAAAATGGACTCCAAA
Organism: Saraca asoca; assembly: GCA_026873985.1. Classification (NCBI taxonomy): domain Eukaryota; kingdom Viridiplantae; phylum Streptophyta; class Magnoliopsida; order Fabales; family Fabaceae; genus Saraca; species Saraca asoca. The sequence continues at coordinate 1,727 of JANHAO010024318.1, forward strand.
TTTGCAATATTCCATAAGCAGATTAAAGATTTGGTTGTTTGGGCTGGAAGCAAACGCACGTCTGTCTCACCGTCACCACCGTCACCGCATGTGATTCATAGATGGGTTCAAGGAATTATATGTTAGTCTTTTTCGTGTTTTATCCAACTTGCACGTACAACAGTTGCAATCAAATCACAATTTTTAATATAAATTAATAAATCAGGGTTTAATCGTATAAAAAATAATTATTTAATTCTACATTTATCTTTGATAACTAAAACTAATGAATTAGGTTTAGGTTAAACGCACCATGGAAGGGGGGTTAACTTAAATCTGTATTTTTTTTTCATATAATTAAAAACAAGTTAAACTCTTCGTGGATAGTCCTCGATAATAAAGAATTAATTTTATTTTAATATAAGAAATAAAGAATTATGTGACCAAATCAGAACAAAAATTATTTTCACTTATCTAAATCTCCGTTATATCCTGATTTTGCGTGTTTACCACGAGAACAGGATCTATGAAAACAAGGGGTAGAACTGTCCAACAGAAACTGATGGGATAGCAGGAAGTATTAATTTTGTTGCAGTGACTGTGCCACATGTGATATCAGATTCACGAAGACATCCTATAGGTTCCGAACTGATTTGTATTTTTATTTTTATTTATATTTTCTGAAAAGAAAATTATCATCCTAATTTATTTTAAATTATTTTTTATTAAAGGATGTATTAAATTTACATCCCATTTAAATACAAATTAAGTATTTTTGAATTTTCACTCCTACTCACACTTAAAAAAATAAATTAAATTTTAATATGAGTTCATTTCAAGATCCATTTTCTATTAAGAGATATATTAAACCTAATTTAATTTAGACGTGACTTAACATTTTTTCAAAATGAACAGCATGGACAATCGACAGCTAGTGTCCCACAAATTATAATAGGATAAGGCATAAATAATAGTATGTTGTAAAATGATAAGTGTCCGCGACCCCAGATCACCAATGCTCCACGTTCAAATTTGTCTCCTCCAAAAGTAGATTAATCTTGAAGAATGAAATAAAATATTATAAATAATTAATAAAAGAATCAAATTAAATAATTCTAATTTTAAAAAATATTTTTATTATGTATTATTTATTAAATTTTAAATTATTGATTTTTCATCAATAATTATGACGTTTTATTTTATCTTTTAAAATACATAATAAGCATTAAAAAATTAAATATCCATTTCTACATTTTTACATTTGATTCATATTTTCTACACTAATCAATGTTAATTAGTAATCTAAAAATAGGAATAATATTACGAACAAAAAAAATTATCTGTGAATATATCATTTATATATGACATTATAAATATGTTTATAAATACATTCATGATGACTTCGAGTTTAATTGATCTCTTCTATTAAAAAAAAAATAAGCAAACATAATCTATTAAATTCATATATATTGTGATATACGTGCATTTATATAAACTTTATATAAAACAAATAGAAATAAGATTATTCTTCCACCATTTCCACCAATATAATCATAAAAGATTGTATATGTTGTTAATTAGAGAATTTAATTTTCTTCTATTACCTACTTATGCACATTTCTTCTAGCATTTCTAATATAATAATCTAGTGTTAAATGTAAGTTGAATCAAAGGTAAGAGATATTTCACTATCAAATTATTAATCTCCCCTTTCATCAATATCAAGGTAAAACTTGTAAAAAGTTATAAAAATTGACATGGCTCATTGGTGCGCGTCTGTCACGTCGAAATTGATATAATCTTGAAGTAATATAATTAATAATATGCCAATATTTTAGTAACTATTTTCTAAAGACGATCATTATTATGAATACACTACATTAAATGAATTAAGTCCACCCAATCAGACTCTAATATAGAAATGTATTCAAGCATTATACATGTAAAGAAGATTTGGTTAAATAATTATAAATGATACACTCGATGGCCCATTGCATTGGATGATAGATTATGTAACATTTACATTTTGTTTACGTGGAGTTTAACGAATGGTCCACGCAAGAAAGGAGGAAAATGAAAGAAATGAATGATAAAGTGCATGACAATCGAAATGAAAATGACATTTACCCAAATAATCATACAGGGTGGACAATGGAGATAAGGAGGTGCACCGTATGGGCGCGACAAATATCATGAAATCTTGAATATAATAATATAGGGTGCTATCGGGATGCACGTTGTAGATTAAGTTTTACGTGGTCCAATGTAGTCCTATGATACATTGGGAACGGTTCACGAGTCCTTTTTTTTAATTTTTTTAAAAATATTTAAATAAAAATTTAGAAAATTTTAAGCTTTAATTTCTATTTTTTAATTATTTTAAACTTAATTAATGTGAATTTAATTATTTTTAAATAATATAAATAGAGTGAAGTTTAACTTTTTTTTTAAATGTATATAATATAGAAAAATATGATCATCATCTTTGAAATAACTAAAAAAAAAAGGTAATTTGCAAGCTAATTTGATGCGCACAAACTTGATTCATTTAGACTTGATTTTAAACCCGTTATTAAATTATTAGTTTATTCATATAAAAGTTGGTAGATCAATTTGTTTAATGTAAATGTTTTAACCTGTTTAACATCTTTAATAATAATTGGATTTAAATTTGATTTATGTACAAATTAGTTTTATATTATTATTTATCTATTTTTATATATTGATAATGTAAAATATTATACATTAATAATGAATTAAATTTAATATTATAATAATATATAATAAATTATATTATTTACACATATGACTAATCTTTTGTACCTTCACGCAGTTAAAAAGATACTTGATGGTACAAAATATAAATTTCACATAAAAATGTATAAATCTCTTGTAACTTGACATAATTAAAAAGATACATAATTGCGCGAATGTAATTATGAAAATCACGTTTCCCTTGAGAATGTGTAAAGAACTATCTATATGTAAAAAATATATATATATTTTTCATGCACAACAAATGAAGGGCTTGATTGCTGGTAGGTTTTGGGAATGAGTTTTATTTGAAAAGGCTTCACTTGTGCATATATTTTCATGCAAAAGAATAATCATTAGCTTTATTAAAGAAAGTTTGAGATTTACAAAAATTTGAATGTTTAATCTTATACCATACGTCAATCAATTTTCTCAAGTAAGATGGCTACCTAGTTATTTTATGCAATCAATCAAGATCGATATAGATATCTTACTCATTTTGAACCAAAAATTCTTTATGTATACATTATATTTGTGTATCACAAAATTAAAAAATTAGCGAATGATATATTTTTTTATCCAATTTTTTCTAATACATACATATTATTTTATAAATAATTTAGTATAGGATTCATAGAAATTATAATCATTATAATTTTATTGAATTTATAATTTAATTTTTATAATTTAATTTTGTGTAATTATATTTTTAATTTTAAAATAATTTATAATTAAATCTCTAATATAAATTCATATTAAATTTAAATAAAAAGATAACTTAAAATTCAATTATGATTCATTTTTTTTTAATTTCTTTACCGTTTTCTATCAATGATTTTAAGAAGCAAAAAATTAATATTTTTTATCCTTATTATCATATTTATAATAGTTAAAAATTAATAAATAAATTTTGTAAAGTAAATATAATAAATCGATAAAAATAAAATTTTAATATATAATTTAATGTATGCATAGACTTTTATTAATTAAATTTAATATAAATTGATAATAAAAATTTAATTATAAATGATTTTATACTTTAAGATATAATTACGTATTATAATAAAATTATAAGAGCTAAATTATAAATTTAGTAAAAATATAAAAATTAAAATTTTTATTAACCCTATAATATAATATATGATGTGCACATATTAACTAATGATGTGTAAAACCACATGTCAATAATATATTGGTTGAATAAGTAAATGCCAGAAGATAAATGGAAGACATTTTTAATTATATTAAATATATTTAATTATATGCATTAAATTAACAAGAGAAATATATAAAAAAAATTATTATATATTAATATATTTTTTTTTACTATTTAATATTTAATACAACAAAAAATTTCTACGGAAAACGATGGGTCATGGTTCAGAAGACAGTGGGTTGAGTTTGGTTTTCCTCATTGCATGTGCAATAAGAAGCCAAAGCTATCATAAAATGTGCCCCATGCCCATGTGCTTCCGCCTTCTACTCCGTTCCTTCAGCAGAAAAACCCAACAAGAAAATATATGAAGACAAAAATCAAATTAACTGTATTTAATTGGGTTTAGAATTTTGAATATTAACTGTAAAGATGTGGGGTTTCAACTGAAACACAGAAAGAAAATGTTGATAAGTATTATCTTGGTTTAGTTAATTTGCTATGATGGAGTGTCCTCTTTTTATAATTAGTGATTTAAGTGTAATCATGGCTTCATGTGTTATTGGTTCATTTTGTATCCATATTAAGACATTGGTTTCCCCACATGTAATGGGAGAAACACCAACTGCAAAAGTAATTAGACATATATCAATATCACTTTACAATTGAAAATTCAAAAAATCTACATGATAGAAATATCAATTAAGAATTGAAAGGTGAATTTTTGGAATACCACAAAAAAGATTGAGATGGGTACTATTGATTTGATGGATTCTCCATGAACAAAATCATTTTCAGGGTCGATGTAGTTGTTTGGAAAAGATGGAAGCTGCTAAAATCTTTTGGATTTGTTTTATTTTGCTCCACAAACACATATCATTAATTTCTGAAATATCTGAATCCAATCCGCTCTATATGATAATGATATGATACAACATTTGGATTTTTCTAAAGCTAAGAATTGGGTCTTCCATTTCCAGCTGCCATGCAATCAAAATAAGGTTAGATGAAGAGAATAAATTACAAACAAAGAACCTTCCATTATAAACAATTGGACTTCATTATATTGCCATATCATATATTAGAAAATAGAACTTTTCTATGATTACTTTTAAATATGGAGAAGAATTATTCAACCCAATTGACGTGGAAATATATTATGTACAATGATACTTAATTACTGCCATCATTAGGTCTCTCGATTCTAAAGAGGGGTTCTCTTGTTGGTCACGGTTCTATAAGAATCATTATCTCCATTTGTGGTCCTTCTTTGTTTCATTGTTGTTTAATGTGTGGTCCTTCTCATCGATCATAACATTAAATATCATAGTATTAGTCTACGTCCAATTTTGTAGGCTAAAAAATTAATTTTTAATTTTAACATTATTGCTGTATTTCTTTTAAGTGGGTCACATGCTCTTTATATTTATATAAAGGATGAATAATATAAAAAAGGAAGAATTAAAAAATCGTGAGCCAAAAGATATTAAGGAAGAAGATTACGTTAATTTTTATTCATCTTATCAAAAGATTGATTATAAAACTTACTTTAATTTATATGAAATTTAAGTATGTTGTTTATAACATTTTAGGCATTATAATACATATATTATCTTGAATATTTTCTTTTTTCTGGTAACTGAATTTACACAATAATTAATTAGAATTATTGTATAAATATTCTAGCTATTTTGGTAAAAAGTTTCATTCAGATTATTTCATAGAATTTCAAGAAAGATGTTATTGTATAATGAATTATTTATTAGTGGAAGAATTTTTAGTTAACTAAGTCCTGTGATTTTTACTCTCATGTTGAGGAATTATCTATGTTAAAAATTGTTGATCTTTTGATTTATTTTTCTATAGTTAATTTTGTATTAAATTTATTTAATAGCACTAGGTGAAAAAAGTTGATTTGCGTAATTTAATATTTTTCATTGTAATATATTCTAATTTTTTTCCTAACAAGTGGTACTAAGGATTGGTTGTTGCTTTATTATGTGTGATTAAATGGAGAAAAATTTAGAATGCACAATGATTAAATTAAATTATTCAAATTATTTGTATTGGAAGCCTAAAATGGAAGACTTATTATATTACAAGGATTTGTTTTATGCAATTGAGGTTAAAGGTATTAAACCTGTTGAGAAGGTTAATCAAGATTGAAATAAAATAAACCAAAAAACTGTTGATTTGATTAGATAGTAGATTGAAAGTAGTGTGTTCCATCATGTGTCTACTTGGATTGATGCTCATGAATTATGGACTAAATTAACCAGTCTATATGAGTATAAAATTGTGTAGAATAAAGTTTTTTGATTTGAATGCTGGTGAATATGAAATATAGAAAAGGATGTTAGGTGATCGAGCCTCTAAGCAATTTTCAAGGTGTAGTGAATCAGATACTATTATGAGTATGATATGGGATGATAAGATACAAGTATTGTTATTACTTAATTCCTTATGTGACAGTTTGGAAACTTTAGTTATGTCTTTAAGTAATTCTATTTCAAACAGGGATGTGACATTAACAATAGTGAAAGACAACATGTTGAACGAAAAAACAAGAAAGAAAGAATATAAGACTTTAAATTATTCAAATACACTAGTTGTTGGAGATACACGAAGGAGAAATCAGTACAAAATTTTGATGATTGTGTAAAGTTCAAAAGAAGATCATAGTCTAGAAATAGAAAAGATATTAAATGTTTCCATTGTGGAAGAATAAGCCATATTAATAATAATTGTCGATAGTTGAAAAGAGATAAATCAGGAGAAAGTGGCAAAAATAAGAAAAAAAGATAAAGATACTGCTGCAATTGCATATGATGAAAAGGTTGTCATTGTTCATTATGATAAATATTTGAATCTCACATGTTGAGACTTTATTTGGGTTGTTGATTTAGGAGCTTCTCACCACATTATTCCTCATAAAGATATCTTTACATCTTATTCTACCTGCAAGTATGGTATAGTTAGATTAAGAAATCAAGGTTTATACAAGATTGTTGATATTAGAGATATCAACTTAGAAACGAATACTAAATATAAATCGCTATTGAAGAATGTCAAGCATGTTCCTAATATCTGCTTCAATTTGCTCTATACTAGAATACTTAATGATACAAGTTTTGAAAGTTATTATGATAAAAGTAAATAGAACAGAGGGGTCTCTAATTGTGGCAAAAAGTGAAAAAATTACTTATCTTTATCGAACAATAGTAACATTATATAAAAAAGAAGTGAATGTTACTAAAAACTCTTTTATGTTATAACATATGCACCTAGGTCACTTAAGTGAGAAAGGATTTGATATGCTGGCAAAGTGAAGCTCACTTCCTATGAGAAGTATGTCTTTAAAGAATTGTGCTTATCATTTGACAAGTAAACAACATAGATTTTCGTTTTTTAAATCCCTTCCACATGGAAAATCAAATATTCTTGATTTGATTTATACTAATGTGTATTCTATAGATTTAAGAACTCTTTGTGATGCTATATATTTTGTTACATTTATTGATGACCACTCTAAAAATGTTTGGGCCTATGCTCTAGAAACTAAAGATTAGATGCTCGATGTTTTTACTAAATTTCATATACGTATTGAAAGATAAATGTAAAAAAAATTCAAGTGTGTTTAAGCAGATAATGATGGTGAGTACAAAGGTATGTTTGAGAAATATTATAAAAATCACAACATCAAGCTTGATAAGATTATTTTGAAGACACCTCGACAAAATAAGATAGCAAAGAGGATCAACTAGACAATTAATGAAAGAATTAGGTATATACTCTCTCGTGCTAAGTTATCTAAAGCTTTTTGGGGTGAAAAAATGAGAACTAAAGTAAATTTAATTAAACTTTCTCCTTTAGCTCTTTTTGACTATGATGTTCCAAAGAATGTGTGGACTAGAAAAAAAGTTTTATATAATCATTTGAGTGTTTAGCTGTAAAGCATTTGTGCACATTTTAAGATATGAATGATCCAAGTTTTATGGCAAGAATAAATAGTGTGTTTTAATGGGTTATGGTCATAATGAATTTGGTTATTAATTGTGGGATTCGGTAAATCAAAAAATTATCAAAAGTTGAGATGTGGTATTCCTTGAAGATCAAATTATTGAAGATCTTGACAATAATGAAAAGTTAAAGCCAATAGACACTAATTATGTGGATTTGAATCTTGAGCCTCCTACCATGATTATTGATGATCACAGGAGAGATACAGAGATTGATAATACTATACCTTAATCTAAAATGCTTATTGATCTAGTTTTACCTAAACAATCTTTTGAACTTCAGTTGGGAAGATCTATTAAGGAATGTTATTTTTTCTAGAAATATTTGTCTACTGAATATGTGATGTTTACTGATGGAAAGTCTGAGAGTTATGAAAAATCTTTCCTTTATTCAGAGGATTGTAACAAAGTCACATGTTCAAATTAATCACCGATAGATAACATCAATAGAAAAATTATATAACTATGTAAAAAACTTAAATGCTAGACTTTAATAAATTTGTAGGGTTAGATACAGGAAAGAAGAGAAAAGATTAATTGGGAAGAAATATAATTCCTTACAAATGCAGGAAATTTTAGTGGAACCGAAATACCCAATGCAAAATAGAAATAAATAAACAAAAGTGGTTGGTTGGACAAGTGGGAAAAAAATGGCACCGAATTGTGAAGTCAATGTCTGATTGTAGATTGCAATTAGCTACCAAAGAAAAGATGCGATTTATTAATTGTAATATATATTGGTGTTATTCTAAGGATTCATGATCCCATATCTCTTTCTTCTTGGTAGTTGAGGCATATGGAATATATTTAAAATAATTTAAAGTATGTATACATATATCTAAATGAGCCTCTTGAGGGTCAAATGAAATAAAATATATATGGGCATTTGACCATATCAAAAGCTGAAACTTTGTGGGTTGTCATTTCCTACTAAGAATGGCCACTGATTTAGAATTAAAAAAAAAGGAATAGTAATAATTTTTGCCTTTTTTTTGGGTCAAAAATGGTAATAATTTGTTTGAAAATGAAATGATTGGAGCAGAAGAAAAGGATCATTTTCATTTTTAATTTATTTTATTGAAGAATAGTCCTTCTTTTTTTTTTGTCAAAATGAACTTTCTCTCTAATTTTTATATAACTTCCATTCTTATTCATCAAGAATTATTTTAAATAATTTTATCTATTAACTTGTATGAATCATGCAATATCACTCACAAAACAAACTCGATTTAATTTATTAATAAAAATTCTTATCTAACATACCAATGAATATAAATTATAAATTGATAACTCTTAAATATTGAACTCATTTATATTTTTCTCACATTTTCTTCTCGTTGCAGGTTTAGGAAGGAGATGGAGAGAAAAACCCTAAGCCTGCAATGATAATAAAAGATGAGAAAAATATGAATTATTTCAACAGTTAAGGGCATTTAATATATTTTATGTCAAATAGAAAGCCAAGTTGTATGTTGTATAAAATTTTTTATTAATAAACTAATGGAACTAGTGATCTGAGTAATGTTGTGTCCTTTTCAAAAATTGAAAGATAAAATTATTTAAAATAATTTTTAAAAGGACACTATTAAACCTATGTAAAAGGAAAAAGATAAAAATCCATTTTCACCCCATTTTTTCCTTCTTTGTTTGCTTCAGTCCCACTTGCCCTGCTAGAGCAACATTCATATGAACGAAAAGTCAAACGGGTTAGCTAAAAACCGCTTTGATTACGGATCAAATCAAGGAGAAAAGAGCAGCCTATGATACAATCATGCCAAGACTTGACAAATACCTAAGTGCCTGTTTGGTACGCTGTATAAGATAAGGCCTGATAGTATAAGTCCTGATAGGATAAGGCCTGATAATATAAGACCTGATAAAATTTTAATACTATACAGTGTTTGGTATGACATTGCATAAGATATTGTATTGTATAATATAATACTATATTATGTTTGGTGATGTAATTATTTAATATAAAATTATTATATATATTAGATAATTTTTATTAAATAATCATAAA
>JANHAO010024319.1:0-11655 GCA_026873985.1 Saraca asoca
ACTTGAAATGAAAAGGGAAAGATTTACTCAACATTACAAAATAATAGTCTAAGATTTCATTACAAGATTAAAGTTCATCATCAATTGCAACTAAAATAAATTTAGCTCATGTTCAAATATGTAATTACTCTCAATTACCAAGCTTCCATTGTTCACCAAAATAAAAAATAACTAGAGAAAAGGAAAAAAAGGAGAGAAAGGGTGTCAAATCTGAAAGCTTTCTCTCCCTTGCATCACTTTTGCATTTTCTGTGTCCTCCTTTGCTTCCTCTACTTTGTTCAATATTTTTCTTTTTTTTTTTTGGGTCTGGCTGCTATCTCTCACACCTCCTTTTTCTCCTCTAGGATTTAGGGCACCAAAAATGGGTAGAATGTATCTAGCCTCCATGTACCATCCTTGCTGCCCCCTTTTAATCAAATTTTTTACCCTTCAAATAAAGCTAGTCCTCACTAAAAATGAAATTACAGCTGGTAAAGAAAGTTGAAATGCTATATCTTTGCTGTAACAGCTGCCTTATCTCTTTAACTTCTCTTTTTCCTCTTTTTTCAAGCCACAATTAGGACTTAAACATTTGCACACAAACATCATCAATTCAATTCAATTCCTCCATTAATATATCCAAAACTTTCACAAATAAAATAATAAAATCACTTTAGATAAAATACCAATAATAACTAATAATAAAAATTGATTTATAAAAATCACTCTCATACTTCAACAATTTAAGTTTAGAAACCATCAAGGTAATTTTATTTTCATAGAGTTATCAGTTTTCATTTTCAACCTAACATAATTTAGAAATTTATTTTATAAATGTTAAGGTATTATTAGTCTATTTGTAATATTAAAGTTGGGTTTCATTAGAGGTAGCAATTTTTTACATGATATGATAACTTGACACATACACAAGATGTTTTACATGAATTCAGCTTAAGTTTATACGTGTTCAAGTTATAAACGGGTCAACCCATTTAACATGAATAATGAAGGGGTTCAATTAGGATTTATTCAAAATTAAATGAGTTGACAAGCCAACTCATCTCAACTCATTTAAGAATTTATATAAAAATTTTAAAAATATTATTTGAAAAATAATTAATAATTAAATTATAAATAAATATATACAATAAAAATTAAAATTAAGGTGAAATACAATATACCTCCTTGAATTATGTTTCAAAATCAACCTACCCCTTAAATTTTAAAATCCAACACTTAACCTTCGTAAGGTTTTAACTAAAATGAAATCATTATCTTTAATATTAGTTTTAATAAGAAATTATTTATATCAAGTCATCATCCCGATTTATTTGTGTTTTAATTTACCTTTTTTGCAATTAAATAAGTTGTGGCCTATAATTTAACCTTCTTGATTTATATCAAATAAAACAAAATGAATCAAAACTTGTAAAAAAAAAAAAAAAACATAAAAAAATCATGAAAGTTGTATTCAAGAGTTTATAATTAACACTCAAACTTTATATGAAACAAAACAAAATTAAGGGCGATCAATTTATTTTTAATAACCCTAAATAAGAAAAAATTCATTCCCTTAGTAGAAGGAAGAATTCCTTCATTCCATATATAAAAAGTTGATCACTGAGATTGCTTTCAATTCGTCACAAAAAATATGTAATAAATCATAATTTTTTAGTTAAATTGTGATAATTATTGATGAAAGTTTGTCACTTAGCTAGTGTGAAACACAAGTATAACGGTGGGTCCAATTTTAAAGTTGAGGGGAGTAAATTGATTTTGAAGCATAGTTCGAGGGGGTCCAGTATATTTTACCCTAAAATTAAAGTTTTAATTAGATGACAATAAACACTCAATAAAGTATCTAATTAATAATTAAAATACCAATAGTGAAACATAATAAGTAATTAAATTTGATAAATGAGTTTATAATATAAATTTTGTTAATTAAAGTTATTAAACGAGTTACACAAGTGAACCTGACATGACAAGATTATTATTCAGGTTAAGCTTATTCAAATTATTACAACATGTGAACTTAAATTGCCACCCCTAGGTTTTATAATGGAACTTAGGCCTAAATGGCGTACTAGGTATTTGCTCTTCTTCTTCTTCTATATCTTCTTGTTCTTCATTTGCTGCATCTTCTTCTTCATTTACTTCATTTGCATACTGAAGCTCTTACTTCTTACTTCTCCACTTTCACTTCTCCATTTCTTCATCTTTCTCTTCCACTTCATTTACCAAATTCCTTCAATTGACATTTATTTCCTATTTTGACAAAATTATAAGATAAGTTTTTATATTTTTATTTACTATTATTTTTTATAAGAATTATTTGAATCTATTTTTTGTAATTAAGTTTTGTTTTGTATAATTACTCAAATATTAATTTGAATAATTATTATGTATTACTCTGTATAGATTTTTTAGTATGAGAAATTAATTATCTATCTTAATTGTAATGGAATTATTTATTTTTTCTTGTACTAGTAGTGATAGAAGATTTGAAGTTTTAGCTATTTGAATTTTGAAACTATTATGCTAGGGGAATAAAATTAGGATTTGAAATAGATATTAGATGAAAAAATTGAGAGAATTAATTAGTTAACTAATGAATACCTTTTACATTGAAAATTATTATATTAACTACTGCTATTTATGAGAAAGTTAATTTTCTTAGGTATAGTTTGTAATTAGCCTGTATTTAAATTAGATTTCTAGCATTTAAATTTCTTATTCATAGTAAAATTTTACGTATATAATAGGCATCATAAATTTCTTATTCATACGGGAGTTGTATTATTTATTCTTTTTTAACTAGTTAGTATGGCTTATGTTAATATTTGTTTGATTAGTTTTAAATTTTTTATGAAGTAAAAAATAGAAATCTTAATTGTAGATAATATAAACAATTAAATAGATTACTTAATTGATTTTTTTACATGTGATATGATTAAAGTTATTATTTTGGTGTTCAAAATTTGTTATCTTAATTTGTAATTGTAATCATTTACTATTATTTTTAATTTGATTTAATAAAATAATTAGAAATACATATTTTTAAAATTGTTTATTTTGATAATCATAGTAGGATTGTTTTTCTTAGAATGTCAATACATGCGTTTAGCTTCTAAATCATAATTTGAAAGATCGCTCGTTATTTTGATTATAACACCAGTATATTTTAGAAGCAATATAGTGAGGGGATAAGGCCAATAATACTAATGAAAGTTAATCATCTAAAAAAAATTATTCAATTTTTTTGTTATTTCAACACCTTACTCCCAATTTTTTTATACGTAGACTAATTGGGTGTTCCACGTTAGAGGCTTAGGTCATATTCTGCTTTTGACCCTCGAATGGATCTCTATCTTTGATTTGTAGAATTCTATGGTGTTTTTAGAATTAGACAAATAAATATTAATTGGCCCCTCATTAGTGCATTTGTTGAGAGATGGCGACTGAAGACATATATGTTCCACACATCACAAAAAGAAATGATAATCACATTGCAAGATGTAAAAGTCCAATTTGGACTCCTGTGGATGGTGAAACAGTGATTAACATGTCTCAATTACCATGGTATAGAGTGTGTAAGATATTGTTAGGTGATGTTCTACTAAATAAACATCGTTTCATCTATAGCTAAAAGCTTAGCCTAACATGGTTACAAGAATGGTTTAATGCTCTCATGGATAATGCCAATGAGGAGATTGTGCAATAATACATGCGCGCCTACATATTGAGACTATTAGGTGCAATGTTATGTAATGACAAGTCAAACCATTATGTTCATTTGATATTTTTGTCCCTATTAACCGATTCACAAGATGCAAGGAAATATAGATGGGGGTCTGCAATGACAAGACTTGTAAAGAGTTGTGTAAGGCATTTAAGGTAGAGTGGAATGACATTTCTAGATGTATGTTGCTAGTCTAGATATGGGCTTGGGATAGATTCCCAAGTATAGCACTAGTTAGGAGAGGTTGGTTGGATCCTGACTAGTAAGAGCTAATGCCCTTAGCTTTTAGATGGCACAACACTCAGGATACAATGATGACTCCAAGCCATATGTTAAGTGTGTTTAGGGCTTCACTTTGTCACTTAAAGCTGGACCAAGTATGAATAATTGACTTTATTACATCATTGTCATTTATTGCATGAATTTCAATTTCTATTTGTGGCACTGACTATGCTTGTGGTTTTTGATGACAGGTTGTTTGGGAACCTTACAAGGGTGATATGTTAGTGACCCTGCTAAACTAATGTATAGTGAGACAGAAGATCTAATGTTCACAAGTGCCCTTGATATGTTTCTGTATTGTTAAGTGGCACAACACGGACAAAGTAATGAGGCAATTCAATTTTCAACAACCTATACCCCATGACTCAAATATGGATGACACTTTGCATGAGTACACACTATAAGATAAAGAATCTTGGGACTGGGTTGTTAGACATAACGATGGGTACAACTTTGGAATAACTGATGACAATGAATCCTATGTGGAGTGCTAGCATCAGAACCATTACACTATAACGATGAATACATGCGATAGTATAGAACAGTGCAAGACACTAGATTACTCTAAGTGGTGCAATGGAGGATTCAGTGGTATGATTTATTGTATTTAAACTGACTATATAGACTAAACTTAGAAATAACAATTAGTAATTTCCTTCTTCTACTTATATAACAAGCTGACCTAGGAATAGAGTTGCAACATATGACCTTTGTCAATGCTGAGAGCAGATCATGGCCTAGGGTTGGACCAATTAGAATTAACTTAGTGGATATTATAGATGAGCATCATGGATTTGAAGCTTAGTATAATCACATCTCACCTCTTTTGTTTAATGTTCAAAGGCCAGTAGTTCATGTCGATCCAATTGTTGGAGGTAGACATGCCTGCAAAAGACGTTAGTGAAATGAAGAACATGCATATGATGCAAGACTTTCACACACTACAACTACTTAGGCACATGTGGAGGCAGGCATGTCATACACATCATATGCTCGTTCTTTGTCATGACATACATATGGAAGGGAATATAAATTTGTTATAACATCATATGGTGAGGCAGACCTATTGTACATACCACAACTCCTCAATCCATCATCATATATGTATGGTAGAGAGCTTTTCCAAGGGTTTCCACAACCACCTTTGCTTTCATCACTAGGAGAAGGCTCAGACATGTTTTTAGGTTGGTCAAATTTCTCTTATTCAATCAGTGATGTTGAATTTGGTATGCAACCAATAACTCCATCTTTAGTGTACACTTATGTGACAATGATTGGGCCTCAGGTTGGCCCTCCACATCCAACACGAGTGCAGCCTAATCGTCAAACTTATAGTGTAGGAGTTTATTATAGTATGAGTGGATGTGTGATCAAACAGTAGAGCATCATGAATGTCCACCTCGGCGTCTGCAACAAGAACATGAAGATGACTCAGATTTAGACTAAGGTGAATGTTTTTTGCTACATTCTCAGTAAATGTTGTTGTCTGTAAATGTCTTTGTTTGTAAATGTTATTATCTAATGTTGTGTTATTCCACCCATTTATATTGTGATCTATTATGACTATATCGGTTGATTATGTATGTCTTCTAATATAAATTCATACATAATAACTAGTATATAACATGCATCTATGTCCAAACTTAAAATACATTAATAGTAATAAAGTGTTCTAATGACACATTGCATTTCAATGACATGCTAAATAAGAAGATCACATTCTTTACAAACATTACCAAGACTATTGTAATACATACATGAAAAGTTATATACAGTGCAACCAATGAAATCAGACATTAGAATACTTGTAATCGAGGAAATTACATTACAATCAACCATTGTTTAAATAAGGAGTTGTTATATTTCATGAAAATAATTAAAATAATTTGTAACAGTGGGTTTATAAAGACTATAACTATCCAATGAAATTAGACATGAAAATAATTACAATAGAATACATGGCAACCACTCCTTAAGTAAGGAATTGTTGCATTTCATGTCTAATGCCTAAAGCCCTCTCCAGTTGTGGCAACACGATTAGGGCAATGCTTATGGTTGTAGCCAGCAAAATGACACAAACTACACCTTTGTCTTTCTCCCCTTTCTATATCACATTGTTCTCCTAAGTCCATCTCATTTCGAAACCAGTAGACCTCAGTCGACCCTTGTTTCTTAGTTTAGAATAATCTAGCAATAGTACGGGGCAAACAACTTATGGCTAGTAATCTTGGTGTAGTACCAGCTACCATGCACCCCAATATGCAGGAACAAAAAAGTCCATATGATAAACTGAGTGTATGTACTGGTGGAAGTTCATGCAAACAATGTGACAAGTTGTAATAGCATGTGAGCATGAAAAGTGTAGGTGTGAAAATTTTTCGTAGTTGCATGTCCTTTGGGTGATGTTAACAATCTACGTGTTACCTCTTTTATTAGTACGTGCATTAAATTTTGTCTCCACTTAGAAAATTATATTAAGCCTATCATAAGTACATATTGAGAAAGCACTAGCTTTTTTGATGTGTTTTTTGCATAGTAATTGTAAGGTCATTTATGTATATATGCTAAACAAAAATTCTATCATCGACTTGCTGATGTTGTGCCACAAAATAGGTTGTTAACTAGTAGAAGGTGCTTCACACCAATGTAGTGATAGGCAAATTTCATGGCCTTTGAGAACACTATTGACCGCTTCTGTTGGGTTAGTTGTCATGTGCCCAAAGCATCACTTGTCATCAAATGCTTGTGCCCATTTTTCTTTCAAAAGTGCCTCTACCACTAGCCTGCATTAGCATTTAGGGACCACAACTTAGTGAGTTTGAGATCATACTTCCTTAGATACGTATCTTATCCAGCAATAAAGATTACAACAATTGAAACAATGCATGTGAACTTAACATAAGTATAAATGGTTACCTATATTTGTAACATGTATCTTAAGGGATGTATTCCTGAAGTGTCTATTGAAGTTACTGGCCACATGAAGGATACAAATTCGATAGTAACCGTAAGGCAACTACCATCCAAGGGACTTATCCTTGACTACTCCAATAATTTTGTCATGGCGAACAAATATCAAGCATAGTCTATTGGCATTGGTGACATGCTTTTGAATTATGCCCAGAAATCATGACCAACTAGATCTGTTCTCAATTTTAACAATTGTAAATGCAACTGGCAATACTTTGTTGTTCCCATCTTATGTGGTTACAATCAATAGCTTGTGCTTAAATTTCCTATACAAGAAGGTTCCATTAACTTGTAGTATTGACTTATAGAAGGGAAGTGCATCAATGTAAAGTTTAAATGCCTAGAATAACCTCTAGAACTTTACATTATTAGGGTCAGGATATTGTCCTCGATATAAATCCTTAATTTTAATTGCATAATGGTCCCTAGGTTCACTTGTCTCATTGCTGCTAACCACCTTGAAATTGGCAATACGAATCATCCCAATCACCATATATTTGACTAGTAGCCTTCTATTTTCTCGGCCAAGCTTTTTCAAAGGAAACCTGGTAGAAGAACTATCATTTTATTAGCTATATTATCTTTGTCACAGGAAGGTTTAGTGTGATTACTACTTACTCCACATAGTTTGAGGCAATGAAATCAAAGTCCATTCGCATGTGATCTTATGACGTGCTTGTAGTGACACAGGTGTACAGGCCATTATATTTTTTGACAACCTAATAATCTTTTTTCAAATTAAAGCTTGCTCTGAGCCAATTACATTATATACCATATTTTGTGCAATATACATCTACAAATGTCAGTGTTGACTCTCAAGCTCTATGATTTTGATGCCTACTAATTATGTTTCATTTTCAAGGCTAATAAGACATATTCTTTGCTCTTAAATTCCAAACTAAAATAAAACTCCTGCCCATCAGTCAGAGTGGGATTTTCAACCAGTTGAAGTTCATGCCTATCCAAAGCTGGTCTATGCTGGGTAGGTCTCGATACTGCTTATCATCACCTTACATTATAGTAGTCACTGCACCATGGTTTGATGGATCACCAAAATTGGAGATAGTGTGGTAGTAACTTTGTTGAGAAAACATTTCCATATATTAGGAATTCAAATTTACTGCCTCAGGACTACTATCTTCAAGTTGATATGCCATATTAATCTTTTCATTTTCTATATCATCCATTTCAAGCTCAATATATAATTCCAGTGCACCAAAGTTGGGAAATTGATCATAGCAACAAAACATAGTGCTCACATTATCATCATCAATCAATTTAAACCATTAGTAATGCAAAGTGTTGTGGCATGATGTAGGAAACCTATACATAATTGATGAGATATGTCTCCCAACTCCTACTTTCAACTTTAAAATAATTTTTCTCCTAATATCATTTAACATTGTACTCCTGCTTAGTCGAAAGGTTTTTGAATTTAGACATTCAAAGGTCACCCTTTAATGTGTAGATATTTTTTTTAATCTAAACAATCATAGTAAAGTTAGTATAAAATAACTAGATAATATGTCACAAAGAACTATATATTGGCTAAAATTTTAATAAAAAAATAAAATTCTATCATGAATAAAAAATTTAAATACTAAAATTTCAAAAAAATAATAATAAATATACATAAGAAATTTAACTTCCCCATAAATAGCATTGACTAACATAATAAATTTCAATATAAAAGGTATCAATTGGTCGATCGATTAATTCTCTCATTTTTTTAACCTACTATCTATTTCAAATCCTAATTTTATTCTCCTAACATAATTATTTCAGAAATAAAATCACTAAAACTTCAAATATTCTATCACTACTAGTGCGAGCAAAAAAAAAATACTTCTATTATCATACATGTAAGATAAGCAATTTTATTTTTCTTGCAAAAAAATCTACACAAAATAATGTATAATAATTAGTTAAAGTAATGTGTTAGTAATCATGCAAAATAAGACTTAACTATAGAAAAATAAATTCAAATAATTCTTAAACAAAAGTAATAGTAAATAAGCATATAGAAACTTACCTCACAATTTTTCAAAGAATAAAACAAATGTTGCTTTAAAGAAAATTTATGAGAAAGATGAAGAAGTGGAGAAATGAAGAAATGAAGAAAGAAGTGAAGAAGAAGATGAATGCGAAAGTTGCAGAAGAAAGATTGCGAAGTGAAGTAGAAGAAAAGGTATTTTATAGTGTGAACAGAAAGAATAAAAAAATATTTTATGAAGTAACAATAACAAAAAAAAACTTATGTCATAGGATAACAATAAAAAAAATGTCAACAGGCAGGCCCACCTACTAAGCAACTAGGAAGGGTTAGCAACGTTGCTCTAGGCGACGTTACCTGCCTAGGCTGTGGCATTGGTTAGAGCAACACCGGTGATGCCGAACCACTTAGCAGTGTTACCATGGGCAACATTGCCTGGTTTGTGCAAGTGACGTTACTCACAACAAGTTGGCCTAGTCCAAACTAGCCAAAACGTTATCAAAACCAACATTTTCAACATTTCTTGTTATCTAAACCAATGTTTTTCTAATTTTAACTCCACTTATAGTAATAGTTTTGCTCGAATCCTATTTAGGAAAATATTTTCTACAATCGCACCACCTAAGGCAAAATGCCTCATTTTCATCTCATAAACAAATACTCCCTTTGTAACGTGTAAGGAAAGCAAAAATAAAATAAAATTATATGCTCTTTGCTATAAAGGAGAGAGTGTAGAATATGTGCATTAATCAGTTTGTTTGGTGGACATCTCAATAATAATTTTATTTATTTATATTTATATTTATAAAAAATTAAGATTATAAAAAAATATTTTATTTGTTTATTATTATATAAGGAATATAACAAAAAGTAGCATCTATAATTTTAGAAAAATTGTATTTTTTATCACCATAATATCATGTATTATTTTAGTAATTAAAAATATATATGCAATATAATTTTTTTTTGTATATATAAGCAAATAAAATTTTACTTTAGAAGATGTTTTCTTAGAACATAAATGAGATTAATAGAAGTTTTAATCCTTATAATTTTCTTGAATTTATAATTTATTATTTTATATAATTACATCCCAGAGTTTAAAACATTTTATAATTAAATCACTACCATCAACTCATATTAAATCTAAGTAATATAGAATAATTTAAAATCCAGTTGGGATTTATTTTTTCAACTATATCATTATTTTCTATCAATGATTTCAGAAAAAAAAAAAACTTAACATTTTTAATCATTATTAATATGAAGATTCCTTTTCTTCTTCCAAAGAAATTAATGAATGTAAGTTTTTCTTATATAATATGTAAAAATTAATAAATTAATTTTCATGAAATAAATATAGCAAGTCAATAAAAGTAAATATCAATATATAATTCAGTAAACATATAAAATTCTAATAGTTAGATTTAACTTTAGTTGATGACAAAGATTTAATTACAAATAATTTTAAGCTTTAAAATATAATTATATAAAATAAAACTATAGGAACCAAATTACAAATTAGTGCAATTATAAAAGATTAAAACCTCTTTTAATCCTCTAAATGTCTAACAATTTTTTTTCTTGTAAGGCTTGAGAGAGTATCATTGTATTCATGTAGTAATTAGGATTTGAATTCTGTCAAAGATGATAGAGATAATTTTTCTACAAATTCATATACAAAGTTTTGAATTCCATCTTCTCTCAATCTAAACACACTTTCTTCATAGCAATAGTCATACAAGTCAGATCCATTTTGCTTTATCTATTCGTTTAGAACTATTTAAAATCACTTAGAAATGCATTCTCACTTTTTTAAGCTCCATCCTCAAAGAAAGAGCTAGTCCCATTCATTACATACTCAACTGGTTTACGCAATTATTCTAATACACAAGTGGTATAACTTCAAACCAATTTATGGCAAACAGAACAATGAAACTAATATATATTTCGATATTTTTTCAAAACAATTTAAAGTTTCCTAGTCTTCACTCCATTCGAACATTTGTTGGAAACATAGTATTTTAAGCATGTACACCAAGCTTTTCAATGTAGAAAAAGCCAATATGAAAGGCATTGATCGGGTCACACTTAAGAGTGACGGCCACAAACGCAAACGCAAACGCAAACGCAATGACTAGAACTGCAATGAAGAGCAGAGATGAAGTGTTACTGCATTTACATGAAGCAATGAGCTCCAAAGGCTTCTTTGTAAGGCCAGTCTTGATATCATGATCCATCTCTGTCTTTTCCTCCGACTTTTCTTCAACACTAGGATTCATGGTTCCAACATTTGTAGGCAAACACCAATCCACAAATCTGTGTGTGTCGCACCGATAATACAGCTTGTTCCGATTTCTATAGGAATGTGAAATTCTAATTGTTGTGAGATTCCCACATTCAGGGCAGATTTTTTCCTTGTAGTCCAAGGGACTTGGTCCACCACAACATCCTCCTTCAAAACAAAAATCTATAAATTGAAGTTGGGGTAATTATTATTTAAAGAAGCATGAGAATTAAGTAGGATTTTGTGTCAAACTTACCAACAATAATTGCCATTATCTTCCAAGAACGGTAGATTATCTTTCACCTAATTTCAGAAAAAAAAAAAAAGATATAAATAAAAAAGGCTGAATTGGTGGATTTATCAGCCAATTGAAGCATGAACTACACTAAAATGAAGAATATT
>JANHAO010024320.1:0-11658 GCA_026873985.1 Saraca asoca
GTAATAACAACTATCATCTCATATTCAGATAAAACTATTCACAGAAATAAGCAAATATTAAACTAATACAGCATTTAATATATATATATATATATATCCAGTGAATAGGTTTTTCAACATCAATCCAATATCTTGTCATTTCTTAAAAGTATTTCAAAAGCAGTTTCAAAGCAAGATATGTCAAATTTATCAACTATTCACTTTTTACACTTATACTCAAATATCTTGATAACTATCAAACCAGTTACTAAAAAATAAATCTTTTATTTTACGATTGTTCACGAAGGTCTAAAGTACTAGTACCCAGCTCGGCCAGAGCTGGTATGCTACCGGTGAGCCTGTGGAGGCTACTACACAAACTATACTGTTTTGAAGCATTTAGTACAATATCTTAAGAAATGAACTGTAGAGTTACTAGAAAATAAATCCGATGATCTAGGATTACTCACCGGGCTTCAAAGGCCTTACCCCCAGCTCGTCACCGGCCGGCGTGCCGCCGGCGGCCCAAAAACCTTCTATGGCCAAACCAAACAAGTAATAAGGGAAACAAAGAAAACCAACTTACCACTGATTCATTAGCCCCGAACCACGCCGGAAGGGAAGAGGAGAACGAACATCGGTGAGGCCGGACGGCGTCTGGAACAGCGTAGCTCATCATGGCTGAACACCTCTTCGGCCAGAGGGAGAACGAAACGACTTCTCTTGGTCGGAGAGCTTCATCCGACGCCACCTGAAGTAATCGGCCGACGTTTCGCCGGCGCCGAGAAGAGCTTCCCCCGGCGAATGAAGAAGAGACGACGGAGGAAGGAGCTTGCAAGGGGGGGGCCGAATGGTGCTGCTCGTTCTGGAGAAATCCAGAGAAAGAAAAAAGGAGCTCAGGTGACCGATGACCTGCTGACCCGATTTTTCCTTTTTTTTTTTCAAACTTTCTCTTATTTTCAAATTTGCCCCACCCGAAATTTGAACTTTTCAATTTAGTCCCTATCGATTTTTCAATTTAGTCCTTTCAAATTTCAAAATTTCTATTTCAATTTCCCTTTTTATTTTCCTAGTTTTCCGGGTTATTTTCCTAATTTTTCGGGTGTTACAATTAAGCTGAGTCGCTCTCATGGAGTCAATCCTATGAATAAAAAGTTATCTGTCTCAAATAAAAAATACGTAAGATCAACTTGATTTAAATAATGTTATATATGTAGGGGTGGACAAAAAATCACAATACTAAATAAATTGACTAAAACCAACTCTAATTATTTGAAATTGGTTAGTTTATTTTGATTGAAATTTTTAATCAGTTAAAAATAAATAATTTTTATTTTATGAAAATCAGATTGACAGTTAGAAGCATATGTAAATTTCTTAATTGCATCTAACAAAACATAATTAAAGAAGACAATATTTTAATTTAAAATATTTTAAAATTCTTAATCTAAAACTTGTTTCTTATGTAAGAGTATATAAATCCAACAAACTGTAATAAACTAATTAAAAGACATACAAAATATGCAGTTTATAACGGTTAAAGCAATCTAATAATTCATAACAGTTCAGTTAAAATTAGTTATTTGATTAAAATGAATCTATTAATGAGGAGTCATTTAGTTCACACAGAAAATAAGTTATGAAATAAGCTTTTGTGTAAATTTTCCAAAAAGTACTCAAAGTTATTTGATTGGTACTAAGGAAGTAAAACTTTCAGGAAGTAAGTTCCTATATGGTGTTTGGTTTAATTATATACTTTCCAGGAAGTATTATCAAAATAACTAAAATGTCATACCTAAAAGTTATACTCTTTTATCAAAACAATGTGTAAACTTTTAAAAAGGTACTCTTGTCATTATTTAAATTTTACAACTATAATTTTGTATTTTATTTCGTTAAAAGCACAAGAAGTAGAACATACTTGGGGGCTGGATATGCAACTTCCATGCTTTCTGGGAAGTGTAACTCCTTTTATTTTTGGAGTTAGTGCTAACCAAATAACTCAAGCATTTTCTACTTCTCGAGATATTGTACTTCCCGTAAAAAAATTTTACGAATTAAACAACTTCTAAGTAAACCAAATTTTTTTATTCGGTTAAGATTTTTTGCCTAAACCGTTTTGAACCAACCCAAGCTCACTACCATATGCATGATTATATAAGAGATTGTTGGAATTAGAACATGCACAACAGAAAAAATAAAATGAAAATATAAGAAGAATGAACATCAGAATTTTATATGAAAAATCCTCTTTGATCTTAGAGGGAAAAACCACGGGACGAACTCCAAAAAATATTCACTATATGTAATAAAATTAATACAAGAATTATTAATGTATCTCTCTCAGACACTCAATATTCTCATCCTATGATTTATATCTAATCCTCAGAATTTTATTACTCCAGTACTATCAATTTAGAGCACTGTATTTCTCTCACACTCTATCCAGTGTGATACTCACAACTCACTCTAAGAGAAGACACAAGGATTAAACTCTCTCTTGTATTTGCTTTGTTTTCTCTTCTTCGAGTTGTTGTCACTTCTCTGTAGATGCTCTCTCTATTTATAGAGGAGCAACTAGTAGATTTTTAAAAAAAGAAATGGGCACCGAATTCTTTAAGGCATTTACTGTTTGACTTCTTTTTTCTTCATGGTTGATTTTCGGCTGAGTAAATGGATTTGGCATTTACTACTTGACTTCTTTTTTCAGCTACAATTGGTGACTTTGAGCTATGCCAAATGGAGGCACCGAAAACTGCCACAATTGTTGATTGGGCTGGATTCTAACAGAGATAGTGTGAGTACATTAAATATGGAACTAACACCTTTTACAATTGAATAACAATGGTTACACATCCATTTTTTAATGTCTAGTTTCACTCTTTTTCAAATCAGTTACCGTTATCTGTATCGGAAAGAATGTGAACGCAGACAAGGAAAGATGGATAAGTAAAATGCATTATTCCTTCCAATTTTCTTGTTAGAAGTTGGATTCTCTGCATGACATCATGCAGCTATTTCTGAGTTGCATTACTAGCTAGTCATCATTTCTAGAGATAGTTGTATGATATAGATAGTTTGCAGAGGAATGATCCCAAGTCATGATGAAGGAATCCAAAATAATACTGTCTCACACCAGCAAGCTTAATGATACCATAAACTGAAAACCATCCAAGTATTTCAGAAAAGGTATGGCCCTAAACATGCTATAGGAATCATACAACTCATGAAAAGAGAGGAAGCATAGAGGAGAGTGGATTGGATTGGACATGGAAAAAGAGAAAGTCTTGACAAAATGAAAGCTGTCTAAACAAGAATTACAGAAGCACCAAGGAAAAGTAATGCAGAAAACTAACCTTTTTGTTTTTCTAATGTATATGCATTTTGGAACATCTCCATCAGAACTTCAAGGATCACTCTCTTTCAAGTGGTTCCCACTATGTGAACAACACCAAGAACAATGTAATACAGACAAGGTCAAAGCATCATTTTACTTTTGTTTTCCAAGTGTTAATTTTTTCCATTTTTACTCTAGTTTTCAATTTCATTTGATGTTTTTCAAACCCAACAACATTAGTTAAATTAATAAAGGTTTATAAAGGTTGCATATCAAATTTCATTTTATATGTTTGAATTCTCTTGATAGGATTACCTGTGTAGATCCTTTTAATAGCATTATACCCAATTGCTTACTCACAGTGCTAGTGGTTGCTTCAACGTAAATTTAGAGCAATTACTGACAACTGTCTATAAAATTTAGGATCAGTTAAATCAATAAAGAATGACCTGATGGGAAGACAAGTTCAAATGGTCACATCTCAAGTTTCATACAATAAAATTACGTGGTTAGATCTTTTTATATAATTTTTTAACCACTCATTCACAATTTCAATAATCACCTGGCAGAGAAATTTTCAAAAGAAAATTTTAAATCAGTTCATGACTATCAAATCCAGTTAAGGAATTAGTCAATTCCAAAATATAAAAAAAATAACAAAAATAATGACAAATTTTAGTCATCATAGTCTTTATTTAAATACCATGTGGAATCCACGTTAATAAGATCATCTTTTCAGATGTGCCAATTTCAAACCTAATGTCCTTTCAACCTTCGACAGAATGCTTGAACTCGGACTCTGATTCTTCAATCCACCATGTCATATAACCCATAAAGCGAATTGCTCTCTTAATAGCCACTAACTTATTCCCTTGCTTCCCTTTTGGTTCGTCCAAGTCAGATATCAACTTAAAAGTTGAAATCAATTTTTTTTTTATCAAATACTGTTTTTTTCCCATCTTACTTTTTCACTTTATTTTTATATCCTCTCATAAGGTGATCCACAGATTGACAGTAGTAGTTCAAATTCTTTAAAACTCTATAATGTTTTAAAATGCCATTCACAAACTGATGATTTGGCACTAGTCTAGCAGTCTTCTTCTGGCCATTACAGTTTAAATAGTTCTTAGTGATTCAGGAAAAGGTAACATTTTGATTAGCCAAAGCAAGCAGCAGTTGGCAGGCATCTAAATAGCATCCTACAAAGGATAAGAGGAGCCCTGGATCAGGGCTTTCAATGTATCTGCCAAACCTGCAAACTTGTCTTGAGCTTTCACGGCTTGATAATTACCTCAGAAGTAAAAATGAAGAGCAAGCAGGAAGGAAGAGGTCAGAATTGAGCAGGAAGCCTTGGAATTCTATCATTAACTTCAATTCTTTTCTTTTTTTTTTTACAATTTTTTTTTCATCATTCTGACGGTCAGTGATCAGTATACATCAAAACTCTCATTTTCTTTGCGTTGAAAACAAAAAGTTAGTACCCCCAAATGACTATTTTGAGGGTCTTTCCACCTTCGTTCAGTCATCATAAACACTCTCCAAAACAATTAAAGAATCATGAATAAAAAATTAGACTTCTTCAACTTCCTGCAAAACAAAGGAAAAAGCATTTATCATAAATATGATACTAAACCACAGTCAATTTTATTGCAAAAGAAAAAAAAGGGGATACACAACTCCGAATCAACCCAGTTCACAACCAAAGGGGTGGAAATGGGCCCCACGTACAACCATAGAGTAGATGGGCTCCATATTTTACGGGGACAACTCTTGCCCAACTGATTGTGAGCTGGTTGGTTAAACAAAAGTTGTATATCTAGCACTGTTTTAAAACATCATCAATAACCAAATGTAGTACCTAATGATTGTGCAGCACTGTCAAC
Organism: Saraca asoca; assembly: GCA_026873985.1. Classification (NCBI taxonomy): domain Eukaryota; kingdom Viridiplantae; phylum Streptophyta; class Magnoliopsida; order Fabales; family Fabaceae; genus Saraca; species Saraca asoca. Next base: position 5,200 of record JANHAO010024320.1, read on the forward strand.
GGTAGTACAGAGCTTTGAGACATTGTGAAGTTGAGTGTTTGTTAATTGGGTATCAAATTGTGCACTATACTGAAAACTGGTATGGGAGAAGCTAACAAGATGATGATGATGGGAAGTACTATGTGTTAGCCAATGCATGACTACTGTAGCCCAAAACTAGAGATTAGCACCTGACAAAGATAAAAGTAAAGGCAAAATTAGACAAGGAAGCTGAGACCAAAAGCAAAGATAGCCAAGAAAAAAGCAGAAAAGAGAGAGAACAAAACTAACCCTTTTTCGATTTGTGGGAAATGGATTGTCCCTTTCACCCTCCATTGATGAATCTCTTCAAGCTATTCCCATTTGTTAATGGGGACCAGTTTCTGAACAGTAATATGTGCAAATTGGAAATCTGATTTAAAAATAATGAAGATTAAAAAAAAGCACAAAGAACAAAAAGGACTTCAAAGCATCAAAAAGAGACTATAAAAGACAAAACTATTCATTCCATTTGTACTGCGCACATATTTTGATTATATTGGCTAATGGATTCATAAAATCAAGTTCTATATCCAAGAAAGTACGACAGTATCACAGTTGTATAGGTGAATGGTTCCATTCCTTTCATAAAATGTAGGCATGCATAGCATACATACGTGGCACATTCTGAAACATAAGATCATGTTTAGAATATGTCGGACCAGCTTTAACAAGTAGGTATTGCAATCTTGGCCTTTTGTTTTTTTGTGTCTATATGCAACTGCGCATGAGCTTAAAAAGAAAACAAAATCTTCAACCATTCATTCCCTTATGACAACTAAGTTTCAATTGTTTTACATGTGACAATTTCCTTGTATGCTTTTGACTATGAGAATGCATGAGAGACGGAGAGAGAGAAAGAGAGATTACCTGAATATGGATGAAAATGTCTCATGTGTAGCCCTTATTCATTTAGAAAAAGCTTAGTTCAGTATATCCGCGGGAATATGGTAGAAGCTCCTCAACCTCAATCCTAGAACGAGAACAACTCATACTTTTCTTGAATTTTCCATGACTTGACTCAACCTCAGCACAGAATATGCCATAAACAGGTCTGTGGTCTGAAAATCTAGATTCCCCTCGGACATAAGACAACTGATGAAGACCTTCTCCATACCATAAAATCCGGTCACACCTATAGCAAGAGCAAGATTTATGTCAACATAAGCAGCATGGATTTAATAAAATTGTGTCATATAATTATAAACACACTTTGAGCATTCTTTGTTTTTGAATTCACAGTGTGCTTGGTTCTAATAAATTATTGAATTCCTAATACATTGGTTGGCATATGATCTTACCAAGCAGGTGTTCTTCTTTTCTCCTTTGGGTGCATATCATCCCCTGCATATCTGTCTGAATTAGTTGAATATTTGTATGTTGGAGGGAAATATATCTTCCCTTCATTCCAACCAACAAACACGCGACCTCTTTTCTGCTCTATTCTCAACTGCCAGGAATGTTAATACATGTTAAAGACTGATTGTCTTAAAAGTCAAATCTAAATTAGAGAAAAGAAAAAGATACAAATATTTGAGAGGGTATAAACTTGATGGAGACATGCCTGGTCATTCTCTAACAATGCTCTCCAGTTTTGCATCTCAACAAGTGCTTTAGCAGAACGATAGGAGAGAGCAATCCGATAATTCAAATCTCCAAGCCATATAATTCGGCTACATAAGTAAATTTATAATTAGAATATATTATCTAAAGGTTCTATGTGATAAAAATCAAAGGTAATTGAGAACTGAAGGGAAATTGAAATATTAACCCATGTGAGAGTTGAGAAAATTCCTTACTCATGCTCAAGGATTGTCTGTGGAGACTTGTCGTTGTCAGTACCATGAACCCGTGGAAACCTTGTCTTTTTAAGGATCTCCATAACATCAAAATTTCTTCTCAGTTCATCACCTTCTTTCTGTCCTGAGGTTAAATGGCTACAAATGAAGCAAAAGCTTGTTTCATGCAGTGACATACTAATAGAGATGGATCCCTGCAAAATACAAGCAGCGTATCTCTTCTTACATCCCATTTCAAGTGATCCAAATTTTCACATAGAAAAAAACTGAGCATTAAAAAGGTTACCTTATTTCCAAGATAACCCATCAATCCTCTTCCAACACAAGATACTTTCATGTTTTTAACATGATCTTTCAATTCACTTCTCACCCATATGGTAAGATATATTCCCACCATTTGCTTGTTTGCAACAAGGCAGTACCTCGAACGCCCTGGCATTGCATATCCATCTTCATTGGAGGCCGATCCGCCATAAGACATTGGTGAATGCAATACTGTGCTCGGTGAATCCTCCAGACCATTATCATCATCAGATGAACCCCATCTTGAGTAGTCACTGGGCCTAGAATAATCACTTGCCCGAGAATAGTCACTAGGCCTATAACCCCATCTAAAACTTGGATCAAAGTCACTTGGCCTATGACCAAAAATCACACGATCACACACACTGTATCTTCGATCTAGCCGTGGTTGCACGATTGATGGATCATTGTCCATTCCATAGCTAGAAGTTGTCTGGAAAGATCTGCGATGGAAGAAGGATGCATTCTTCTGCCTGGCCGACCCCTCAAAATCTGCATTTAATTCTACAACCGGCTTGGGAATCGGAGATGGCGTGTAACAAGCACTGACACCACTAGTTCCGGGAAGATTGTTTAGAGTCTTTCTAATGAGAGCCAGCCATTTTTTGGCCGGGCCATTGTCCTCCGCCCCAAGAATATTACCAGCATTCAAGGGAACTACCTCTTGAAACCTGAAAGGGACAAGTATAAATGTTTCATTAGTAATTAGTAGAAAAGGATTGATTGAAAATTTATGTTGATATGTCCAAATTCCCACCCAAGAACATAAATATCTGCAGGAGGTGAAGCGTGAAGCCAATCTTCTATACTCAAATTACTCGATGGGGATCTTCCGGCCACATTCCAAGTAGCAACAAAAATGCTGCCCCAAGAAGAAGAGAAACACTCATGAGAAATTGAATACAGACAAGAAGATACAAAAAAAGACATGTATCAAACAAGAAGTTAACCTATAGTTCTGCACATCTATGATTCGAGGTTGATCGAGATTCATTCTTCCTCGCCTGACCTGATCTGTATTCCGGCTAAACTTCTCTGTATAAGGGGGGGGGGGAACAGAAGAAATTATGAATTAATGCCTAACATTTTAAATAATTTTTTGGAATTATAAATGAATTTAATTCAAAGTATAAATTTGGGTGATTGTTTACCTGTTTTACTTTTTTTGATTGTGCATGGCTCTTTATCAGAGAAGCTAGTCCTGCTTCTGTATTCTACGTCACCTCCTGAAGAAGGAAAGCAGTGTCAATACATCAAATTCTAGTTTCTAAAATGAAAAGATGACAATTTTTACTTTTTTAAGAATATGAATGCTTGCCATTTGTATGGCAGCCAAGAAAGTCAGGCGAGCAGGCGAGAAACTGAATTACTAAATTTAAAAATTCAGATAATACAATTATCACAGCACAAAAACTCAGAAAACGGACCAAGTTTACAAATTTCAAGCTAAGACAAAAATCAGCCATAGCTTGATGAACTAAAATAGGATTTAATCCGATTTCTAAGTGAAAACTTTCATCTTTTTCCCTTGGTATCTCCGCTACCCAATTGGAAGCTGAGAAAATCAAACAATTTGCATTTGAAAGTGATAATTAAATTATGTGAAAATTGAATTTCAAAGAAAATACAGATACGCACCTCCACAAATACCATCAGCTGCTTGAATGTCCTCGGTTTTGCTTTTAATATTGAAAAACTTCCTGACCATTTTCTTTGACCATGAGAGCTTCATTAAAAAAAATAAAAAAATAAATCAGTTAATATCCTTCCAAAAAAAAAAAATTTCAAAGATGCAAATAACAAAACAGAAAATTTGTATCTTCCAGAAGAGAAGTTTTTTTAAAAAGAAAAGAAAAAACCTTGCTTTTCTTGGAATTTCCATCTCTCATTGTTAAAGCTTCTGGATTTCTACTTCATACAACAATCTGGCTTTCTGGGTAGCCACTGAAGATGATAGAATCACTCAAAAATTCCCAGAAATTCAAAGAATAATGAGAACCCTTTTCTCCAGTCACGAGCTTCTCTCTGTTTTGAGCTCAGGAACAAGGACAGGCTCATTTGCTGCTCTGTTTTTCTCAACTCCAGAGCTCCCCAAACCAAACAATGGAGAAAAAGCTCCAAAGAAGTAAGGAACTGAAGGAAAAACAAACAAAGCTTGGTTTTTTCCACTAGCTTTCCTCTTGTGGTGCTATGTAAGCCAAACACAAACACTCACGACTATTAAAGTGTAGGAGCAAGGAAGCAGCAAACTGCAGTAAAAATATGAAAGCGCAACGACTCGGACGAGAGAGAGAAAGTGAAGACAAACACTTTAATGCGTGGAAGTGAGATGAGATTCTGGTATAATACAACAAGACAATGCGGGAGACACAGGAGAGAGAAAGAAGTGCTTTCTCTCTCTACAAAAAAACCAAAGTGCCTCGTTCTCTGTAACAACAGCAAAGTATCGAATTTGAACAGAATAAAGCGCAGTGAATGGGAGAGAGAAACCAGACGAGCTTTATTATTGTTTTTTCCTTTATTATCTAAAAAAAGATTTGATTTTTAATTTAATTTCAATTTTTAACCTCGGTTGAAGACAAGCCCACCATGAATGGGCAGCGGGCAGGGTGGTTTAGCTTTAATTGGCGAGCCTAAAACGACTCGGTCAGCAGAAGGAAGGCTGCCCCTAGTCAGCAAAGTGAAAGAGGGAAGAGTGAGATGCAGCAGCAGCAGCAGGACCCTATGGATGGTATCTCTCTTCCCGTTTTGGTCGTCCAATCAAAGTTAAAAGCAGTTAAAGAAAGAAAATAAATAAAGATAAAGGGCATTTGTATATTTACTTGTACTACTACATTCTTTTTTTTTTTGTTTTTGTTTCCTGTTTTGTTGGGCAAAGAATGTTTGGAAGAGAAGTATATGGTAATGTGATATGATGGCTATGACAACTCAATCATCTCCTAAATAAGATACAAAACAAAATTAATCAACAAGAATAGTATTGTTTTGTGGATTTATTATTTATTATTTTTTTAATAGAATCTTCATATCAAAGATTATATTATGGGTATAAATATAAGAAAGATTATGTATAATAAAACATGTAAATAGTATCTTTTACAAATGAATCTTCACACAAATCTGTGTTTGTCTTTTTTGTATTTATGTATACGATGATGTGTTCATATGTTCTTTTTTGATTTGCACAAGACACGTTGTTGCGGGAGGCTTGTCTTGTATACACTCAAACCGGAAACATGTTGAGGTTAGACAAAATTATATTTATTTTTTATTAAATTTAAATTAATTATATTCACATTTTATTATTTTTATAGACACATCCTTTTTATATTTTTTTTTATAATGCAGATAAATATAAGGTTAAAATATAAAAATAAAAAAATATAAACATATATTTTTTATTTTTTAGAAATAAAAATTTTTAATTAGATTGAATCCTTAATAAATGCAATAGACGTGAATATAATTTATCCCAAGACTTATTGTTTTATATAAAATCATTTGACCACAAAATATTATATACGTGAAATTGCGAGGATAACTACTTGGGATACATAGAAATTGCAAGTAGTATAGCATATTTCACTTTAGAATCCTCTCAAAAACTCATTTTTGTCTTCTTCAATTTGCTTTCTTAAAACATGTTGTGAGGACAAATTATAGGAATTGCAATTAATTGTATTTTTCACCCCCAAAATCCTCTCAAAAAATTCATTTTTGTGTTTCTTCTATTTGTTTTCTTATAACTTTATATACTGCATTTTATGGAGCAATGTGTTTGTTGTTTGCCTCACTAGATTGGTGGTAGGGGGGGTGCCATGGAACGTAGGGTATATTGGCATGCAACTTTGAGGTCCGTCCTTTTAGCTCTACTTACCCTACTCTCATCCATGTCTTTGAAAACTATGGCACCTTACCCAATTTTCTGGTGTTGGGGTTTCTCTTTGCTCAATGCTTTATGCTGAATTTATGTTATGGATTTAGAATGAATTCTTTTGCATCAAATCTTTGTTTGAATTGAATGAAAATATGAAGAAAGAAAATTGAAAAAATGGAATGGAGAGAGAAGATATTCTCACTCGTTTGAATTATAAGACTATCCCCGTTGCAAGTTGCTTAAGTGAGTTGCTTAAGTATTATTTATTAATTTTTTATTGGATCCCACACTGCCACATCATTTTGCACTCCTTTAAGCAACTCAAGCAATTTTATCCCACAATGGTGCAACTCTATCAAATTTCTTAAATGAGCCTCATAATTTATCTCACTTCTTTTAACTTATCTCACAATTGGACCTACTTTTTTCTTAAGATGCAGTTGCTTATTAAGCAACTGCAAT
>JANHAO010024321.1:0-11666 GCA_026873985.1 Saraca asoca
TCCTAGGCTTTTATAATTATACTTACTTATTATTTGCTTGTTGCTCTTTCATTAGATCTCTTTATTATATTTGCTATTCTTATTTCATTTAGGCATCTTACATTGCAAACATCTGGTAATTGATAACAAGATCCCTGTAGGACTCGACCCGTATTTGCCAGACTCTACTACAATTATGTCGTGTGCTTACGAAAAATAACACATCGCATGCGAACAACTTTCTTAGCTGCTGTATGCACACAACTTGAATTTTGTAGCTATCATGCAACTTGAATTTCATAGCTATCATGCAACCTGAGTTTAGCAGCTGTCATGCCAACTGAATTTTGTAGCTATCATGTGACCTGAACTTCGCAACTATCATGCACACTGAATTTTGTAACTATCATACGACCTAAATTTCACAACTATCATGTGAAGTAAATCTCACAGCTCTCGTGCGACCACGCGCCTTAGCATCTTTTGACTTGTTTGCATATTATTTATGTTCAAGTCAAATTTATCGATTAATTAAAGGTATTACTGGTTGGTTACTTGCTTATTTCTATGCAGAATTAACATTTGTTGTTTAAGAATTACAGGACAGAATAGCTGAACATTGAAAGGAAAGGGAATATTTTATTCAACAAAGAGTCTCAACAAGGTACATATACATCACGAGGAATTGAAATACAAATAAGGAAAAGCTGTGTAAAAAAAACTATAGCCAATTCTTTTGAAAGAAGGACTAGCACGTAAATGAAACCTCCCAATCAAAAGGCAAGTCATCAAAGGAGGAGCCTTAGTTGATTGAGAGTTCACCGACCTACCTAAGCCCTCAGTTTTCTTCCTCTAGCCTTGATTCTTCAAAGTAGGAAAATCCAGGAAAGCTCACTGAGTGGCAGAAAAGGAGAAACCTCACATACATGAGGACATAATCCAGGATCCATATGAGATCCCTCCACATTACAGGAAAAGTGTAGACTTTGAAGCTCCTTATACAGCAAATGATATACGCCTCACTCAAAAGGCAGAACATTAGGATATCAGGGGGTTTATCTGAAACAGCCATTTGAAACATTCTGAGAGATGAAGAAAATTTTTTGTGCTTTAAAAAGGCTTAGCCTAAAAGAGACAAAGAATCCAGAAGGGAAACCCCAACCACTCTTATTTAATGGCTTGGAAGAAAATGAGGCCAGTGCACTAATACCCACGAGACATGTATGACCTGGAGAAACAAAACAGTAGGGTGATTTGAAAGGCTTTGATTGCACAATCATCTATGACTAACACTAGAAACATCTTTCGGGCTTGGAACTGGAATGTGCCAGATAAAGGCCCAGCCACAGAACCTTATCCATGAGTTCCCTTGAGTTTCATAAAGCTCCAATTTGCTAGAAAGCACTCGCAAAGGAAAATAAGTCTGTGAGATAAAGGCTAGACTTATGATATGTCATGGCTGTGCACGATTTTGCTAGAAGAAGTCTAACTCCTAGCTCACAAAGCAAACTGAGAGTTGGGGGGCTAATGATATTAGTAGAAATTGGAACTATGTGGTAGGCCGACAAGAGCCTAGGGAAAGCTAAATCTAACCCAGTGACAAGATTGCCAGACTATCGTATAGAAGCCTTTAGCTCGTACAAGACCTGAGCTCATTGACCAAACAACCTCAAAGTTGGAAACTAGTGATGCCTTTGACATGCAGGCTCAAGCCTATAGCAACGCGGCCCCATTCAGCTAGAAGCTCGCTGAAATCAAGCATAAAGCTAACAAACTACTTGCATCGCCATTCTGCAAATACGGCCAATAGGTCCCACTAGTAGAAGCCTATAGAAGCCAATCACTAGTACTCTAGGTAGCCTTGTACATTTAATATTTGATGTAACATATGTACAATTAATTTAGTCCCATTTGTATCCCTCCATGCTCCTATAAATGGAGGGCTAGAGTCATTGTAAAAAAAGGACAAGAGGGACATGAAAACCAACAAAAACTCTGCTAGAAACCATAGCAAAAGCCTTGTAAACACTCCTTTCATACAATAAAAACACCTCTGTGGATGTAGGATTCAGTGCCATCTAGATTTGGCCGAACCACATTAAACTTTGTGTACTTCTCCTCTCCTTTCTCCCTCTTTTCCTCCCGCCATTCAACATCCTTTCCTTGCCTTTGTGGCCAAAGAATGGCTTGGGTCCTCAAAGAACCCCCTCCGTTGGCAGGATTTGGATTGAACCAAAATCCACCGTCAATAATGTCATAATTTTAGGCAATTATTACACTAATTTACCCTACTACAAACAAAAAAGACACATTCCACTCTAACTTCTCAAAGCCTTTGGTTACTCATTTATCCATCTCCCAAAGTTTTCTTTCATTTCACACCATGCAACCCACTTGATCGAACCATTTCTCTCTTTCACCTATTCCTTTCTCATCAACTTTCATCACTCAAAAGCTCCAATTCAAAACTCTACACCATTTCCAACCATTCTTAAGTCCTCATCTTTCATTAAGATTCAAGTATTTTTTTTTTCACTTTCAAGCTCTCATGAGGTAACTTCTTCCCAACAACATTTTTCTTTTGACCTTTTCCTATTTGTATTTTCTTAAGACCAAACTAAGTTTGGAAAATGAAAGAATCCCTTAAACTTTGAGTGTGGATGAAGATCTCTTTGGTTTAACCATGTTTTTTTGTGTTCATTCATACAAACAGCTTACAAGATTAAGATGAGTTAAAAAATCTTGTCTTGATCTTGCAAGGATAAGCTTTGGCCTTGAGGAAAAAAGAGAGAGAAAGTGTTTCAAAAATTTCTTCTAACACTTATATGAAATGTTTAAGGGAAAGTAACTTGATTTTTGGTGATTTTAGATGAAAAATCTTGTCCATCCTCAAGTAAAAGTGAGTGTGCTCTCTACCCTTTCTTTAATGTGTTTTAGTTGTAAATATTCACTTAGAACCACGTATTTGCTAGTTTTTGACTCTATGATAACCTTGCTTGAAATACTAATGTGATTTGTTGTCTGAATAAGAAGAAGAAAATGACTTCTTTGGTGGAGTGAAGCTCACAGCCAAGGAGAAGCCCAATGCTTCCATGATAGATTTTTGTCTAACTTGTTTCATATGTTATTTAGTGTATAATCCTAAAGCTTTTTATGGATTTTAGGAGAAAGCCTAAGATTCATAAGAAGTGAAATAGTTAGCATTTATTTTGTGTGTGTCAAGTAGTGTTTGGTTGAATATGAAAACTTGTATAAATAAGAAGCAACACAAGAAAAAAGAGAGAAAAAAAGGGATAGTAAGGCTACAACAACTTATGAGTTAAAGGGGAAGATTCCCTTGATTTTGTTCCAAGAGGGCTAAGGCGACATGAGGGCCCACTCTCTAGGTTGACACAAAAATTTATCCAAAAAGGCTAAGCATATCATTGGTTCATGCCTTTTAAAGAGGTAGGAACTTCTAAAAATTGAGTGAAGGTAATATCTTGATATAATATTTGAAATAAGAAAGATGTTCTAAAATAAAAACTAAGAAATGGACTTAAAAGAAGAGACTTATAAAATGAGCTTGGCAAGAATGGTATTTCTTTACTCACTTTGAATGGGCCTTATAAAAATCTAAGTCCAAAAGGACTATGTGATATCTTATGACTTATTAACCCACATGGGCCCAATAAAATGTGATGGGGGAGATTAAGCCCTAGTGACATTTTAGGAGAGAGGGATAAGGATGAATGGAGGGAAAATGTTGGAGGAGAGAGGGATAAGGATGAAGGGAGATAAAAGGTGGAATCTTCATACCATTCTGTCAATTTCTAGTTACTTCATGATTTATGAATGGTAAGTTTCTCTAAAAATATGTTTAATGAGATTTATATTGTTCTAATGAATAAATCTAAAATTATAAGTGGTTATGAACTTTTAAACGCTTATTTTTTGAAGTTATCTATTTTTGGCTTGAACCCACCAAAGTGAGGATTAGATCACCTCTCACTAAGTATTTTATACTCACTTTAGTTGTTTACTTGTCTTTTTTTGTTAGATACTACAAAAGATATTCCTACTCCCTATCAAAATGGATTTGCTAGTATTTATCAATGATTGTTGGTGGCGGAATTTTGAGACAACCAATGAAAATTTTAGAGTTGAATTCCACTATGCCCTTATGATAGATCGGTATGGACTGTAGCTTTTATATTGAGTTGAGGTGGTTTACACTGGAGGCCCCACATTTCCATTTTATAGCCCTGAATATGATAACATGTATGATCTAAGTTTGCCACCTAGTCTAGGACTTAACCCACCTTATTTCTTTGTTACTTCAAATTATTCTATTCCATATATATATAAGTTGTATATATTTGTAACACATGTAGCTAAATGGCATGTAAAAGAGAATGATGGCTAGTAAAAAAGCCTCATGACTCATTAGCAAATTGGGCTTAGAATTAATCTTTTGTAATGGCCCAACTAGGTTAAGCAAGGCCTTAGAATGATTAGTGAGTTATTTTAAATAGTGGCCCTTTAGGAAGTATGTTAAAAAAGGCTTACTTAATTGGCTAAGAACAATGGACTTTATGGTAATATCTTGTCATAATGAATGTAATTATATATATATAGTAATATATGATAGTTTACATGTTTTAAATTTTATTGGATTCATAACTAATACTTAAATCAATCACATATGATTTGTGTTAATGATATTATGAGTAATTTAAAAATGAAATTTTAGAGGAAAAATACAAATGATATTTTCAAAAGAAAAACCTTCCCTAGTTTTGGCCATGCATAGAGAAATTTGGGGAAAAATTGTTTTGACTAAGTGGTGTTAATTAGAACAATTTAACAATAAAGGTAAACACATTCATGAAATAATAAAAAGTACAAAAGACTATGTAATCGCTTTCATATTGGCAAGCAATATAGATTAATGGGCTAAGCATGTAACAAGAAAACAAACATTGGATAGCTAAGTGAAATCCTTAATTAAAGATACACTAAAGGATTATAAATAACAACCAGAGGTATTAGGATTGTGGAGCTATAAGTTTGGAATATTCACGTGGGTCACAATCAAAGGGTAAATTGGATTATGACATAGGTGGTATCAGAGCAATGGTTTAGGGGCTATTGCGGAAGGAACCTAGATTCTAAGGCTATGGAAGTTCTAGCCAAATAATCATGAAAGTGACAAGTGTGCACCTAGGAGCATTTATTACTTGCCTTGTAATGTTAATGCAAACCATTGGGAGAGTCAAGTAAATTCTTGCTTGAAAGATTTATATAGTACCTGATGTATAATTATTTTAGAGGGATATGGCCCAAAAGAAGAAAGGAAACAGGACTTAAAGAGGTACTATGTCAAATCCTGTAGTGTCTAAGCAATCAGAATCTACAAATTCACCTTAGAATTCTAAGACTGAGTAGAAGCGACAAGAAGTTCCTATTTGGGCTATTACTATGCAACAAGCTTTAGAGTGTCTAGTAGAAATAGATGCACAAAATCATAATTAAAACTAAAATTTGAATTAGGGACAAAATTAGAACCAAAATAGGGATGAAACTAGATGACAAACACCTTCCCTTATGCAACCTAAGGATAGGCACTAAATCGTCCATGAATTTTTTAAATTGAAACCTCCACAATATTATGACATTGATCCCATGGTAGACCTATGTCAATTTCTAGATTAGATTGAAAGAATTAGATGAATGCAAGGATGTGATGAAATAACAATGACAGATTGAATTTCTCTTGAATTGAAGTTTTCTAAATAAAGGTCTTTTTTGCAATTTAAATTCTATTTTTTATTAATATTTTGATCTTGAATATAAAACCCCCCTTTTATTTAAGTTTTTTGCAATTGATAGATTAGGACCATAATTTAATGAACCAATCTCTAGAGTTCAACTTATACTTACTAGTAATACAAATTCAGGAAGTACAATAATTTAATTATACTAGATTCGACAACTATCAAGATTTATGGCATTGTTGTTAAGGATTACTTTGATTAATTTTTGTGTTTTGGTAGGATTAGGATTTAGAGTATTATTACATTTGGATAGTTTTTGGTGTTTTCACTCCTGTTTTGTTGAGTTTTGTGATCCTTCAAGTGTTTGCAGTAGAACTCAATGGTGAAACTTTCATTGAAATTTGAGAATGAAACTTACCAATCTTGAAGAGATTTACATGTTGATCTAAATCCATATTTCATCACGAACCTCAATTTTTGGCCAAATTCCATCGTCTAGTAGGATTTTCTATTTTTAGTATTTTTTCATTAATTTATTGATTTTCCATATTCAATTTTGCCTATTTCTTCTAATTTTGTGATTTTCTCTATATATGACTTGATCCTTTTATGATTATGAGTTGAAATTTGACATAGAAATTGAGGGAACCTTGTAAAAATTAAAAAGAGAATCTCGACATACTTCTACTATTTGGGTTACTTTTCTAACACCCAAACAAATATGAGTTTCATCACCTGAGATAAACATAGCCTTTGATTTGGTTTCTAACAACTTATCTAGCAATATAAACTTAGAAGATATGGTTGTGAATCATAGAACTTTGAAAGAGTTGGTTGCTTATAACTTGAATCAACAACCCCAATGCATTGAGTACCATGATCTTGATGCTACCTTTAAACTGAAATCAATACTGATACACTTGTTGCCTACCTTTCATGGTCTTATCAGTGAATATCCATGCAAACACTTGCAAGAATTTCATATGGTATGTTCCACCATGAAGCCATAAGGCGTCTTAGAAAAGTAAATCAAGTTGTGAGCTTTTCCTTTTTCATTGGTAGATTCGACTAAAGATTGGCTCTACTACCTTCCATAGGCTCAATCAATTCATGGCATGAGATAAAGGGGCTAAAGATAACAAAGACTCTTCTTGGAAAAATATTTCCCTACTTCTCAAGCTACGAATATAAGAAAGAAGATATATGGCATCTAGTGGTATCATAAAGAGACTTTATATGAATACTACGAATGTTTCATGAAACTTTGTGAAAGCTACTCATACCCCCAAATAAATGACCAACTCTTGATCCAATACTTCTATAAGCAATTCTTGCTAATGCATAAGAGCATGATAAATGTTGCAAATGGGGAAGGATTAGTTGATAAGGCCATAGTGGTTGCAAAGAACCTAATTGCTATGGCAACTAAATCACAACAATTTGGAACTAGAATAGTCCATTTATTGAAGAAGGGGAATGAGGTGAACACATCTAGCATTAAGCATTAACTATCTAATTGAAACTCATTGGTTCATTAATTGGTTGTAGCACTATGCAAGTAGCTAAGGTATATGGAATATGCTTACTATTTGGGCACAATACTAATGCTTTTCTAACATTACAAGAAGTACTAGTCTAGTAGGATTATGCAATAGGAGGAATTCTAGGGCAACCCTAAAGGCATTATAACCTACACTCCAGCTCATACAATCCTGGCTGGTGAGATCATCCAAACTTGAGTTATGGAAACCAAACTAGCCAAGGTCATTATTAACCCCCATACCAAGCCAGACAATAACCAAACCAAGCATCAAATTCAAGGAAATCACTTGAAAAGACTGTACACACTCTGACCAATAGTACACTACAATTTCAACAAGAAATAGGAGCTAGCATTCATAGCCTAGGGATGCAAATTAGTTAGCTTGCGACAATAATTAGCAAGCTAAAGGATGAAGGTTCAAGTAGGTTGTCCTCCCAAATAGTTGTGAATCCTAAAGAAAATGCAAGTGCAATAGTGTTATGGAGTGGCAAAGAAACTAAGACTAATAATCAAGCCTAGCTAATTCAGCTAACAAGAGAAAAAAGCATAAAGAGATAGAAAATTTAGAAGAAAATGTAAACTTTCAACCTGTAGTTGAAGAACAAGAAAAAGAGATCCTAAAGACCTTAAAAAAGGTAGAAGTAAGCATCCTCTTGCCTGATGCAATCAAACAAATTCCAGGTATACATAATTTCTCAAAGATATGTGCACCATAAAATTAAAGTTAAAAAGTGATGAGAAAATAAGTGTGGGGGGAAAACTGCATTTGTTGTTATTCAAAGAAAATGACCCAAAAAATGCAAGAATCCAAGTACTTTTATAGTTCCATATGTCATTAGTAAGACTCATTTTGAATATGCTATGTTAGATTTAGATGGATCCATAAATCTAATGCCACATTCTATCTATGCATCTTTGAATTTGAGTCCTTTAAAAGAAATTGGTGTGATTATATAGTTAACAAACTATTGACGATGAAATCCGATTTTTCCAAATTCTAGCCAATGAATGTGGTTCTTGAACCCCAAGCTACTTTCTAGTCTACAAAGTGTGAGGAAGAGAAGAAGAAGGAGAAGATGGAAAGGGAGAGAAATAATGGAACACAGTGTTTTAATGTGGTTCGGCTAAATCTGAACGGTACCAAACCCTACATACATGGTAGCTTTTTATTTAATCTTTGGAAAATTTTATAGAGTATTGGCTAGTCTCTTTCAACCTCCCCTTTACAAGAGGTTTCCTCCTCCTTTTATAGAGGAAGGGAGGTTACATGTAATGATTATAAGTTATAATTCTATTACATCAAGTATTAAATGTATAAGACAATATAATCTCCTACAATCTAATTTCTACAGGTTGCTCTCTATGAGGTGGGCCCCTTTGGTCGATTGGAATGCAGACTTGATGCAAGCCTATTTGGAACTCCTTCTCGTAGAGCCCTTGGCCTTGGGGAATGCTTGGCCTTTGCGAACCGAGATTCCTAGTGGGAGGTCATTGTTGTTCTTTGAGCGGTAAGGACAAGCTCAAGGTTGGGAAGCAAGCTTGATCTCCACGTGAGTTGGAACTTGATGAGCTGAGAAAATTCACCAAACTCGTAAGCTAGGACCTCATGCACTTGTCCTCAGTGGGCTCGTTGTCCTTCATACTTAATTTCTGCAAAGCCTTCGACCTACTTGGGCAAGACTAATTTTCACCTATAACACAAACTGATGATGGTCGGAATGAACTTGCTCATATGAGGTATTGTCTGCTTTGACCAATCTCATAGTCACACGATTTCGTCCCTCGAGGTTCCCTTCTAGCATTGCCAGTGGAGTTTGACTCGGGCCTGAGGTTCCCATTAGAGTTCAACTCAGGAAAAGGTGCCTCACTTGGGGGGATAGATTCTCTACCCAAGGGGTATTGTCCTGTCTTAGCTCAATGGTAGACTAGAGCAGGTTTTGTCTCTCTTTGTACAATCACATGAGGGCGCCTCACTTGTTGAAAGGGGGTGTTCCCCCGCCTTGTATGACACAAGGTCATTCGACTTCTCATCAATGTGGGACTTTTGCCCCTTTCCCACTTTTTGGTATCAACATAAGCCCCCCAAGTCGGTTGAGCTCGTGCATAGCGAGGTGATAGGGAGTCCCATTAGGCGTGCCAAATGATGACGGTCGGAATGAGCTCGCTCGTGCGAGGTATTGTCCATTTTGAATGATCTCATGGTCGCACGATTTTGTTCCCTGAGGTTCCCTTCTGGCATTGCCAATAGAGTTCGACTCAGGCCTGAGGTTCCCATTGAAGTTCAACTCAGGAAAAGGTGCCTCGCTTGTTGAAAGGGGGTGTTGCCCCGCCTTATAAGGTGCGAGGTCATTCAACTTCTCATCGATGTGGGACTTCTACCCCCTTCCCACTTTTTGCTATCAACATAAGCCCTCCAAGTCAGGTGAGCTCACTTGTGAGAGGTATTGTCTACTTTGACCGATCTCATGGTCGCACAATTTTGTCCACTGAGGTTCCCTTCTAGCGTTGCCAATGGAGTTCGACTCGGGCTTGAGGTTCCCATTGGAGTTCGACTCGGGAAAAGGTGCCTTGCTTGTTTATAGAGGGTGTTCCCCCACTTTATAAGTCATGAGGTCATTTGACTTCTCATCGATGTGGGACTTCTACCCCCTTCCCACTTTTTGCTATCAACACAAACCAATCTAATGCATACCCTAAAAGGGTAGTTAAAGATGTTTTGGTATAAGTTAATGACTTGAATTTTAAAATTTATTTCTATACTTTGAATATGAGGGTGATGTTTCACCAAATCCAACCCCAATCATTCTGGGAAAGCTTTTCCTTAAAATGGCTAGAGGCACACTTACCATGGAATTTGATGGAGAGATAATCAAATTTAATATATATGAGGACACAAAATGCCTTACTGATGATTGCTTCATTTTTTCTATTGATCTTGTTAGTTTCTTAATACAGGATGTATTTGAGTTCCATAGCAAAGATGAACTAGAGGTGCCAATTAGCAAAGGCTTGATACAAATTGAAGAACCACTAGAGATGAATTTTGAAGTTGAAGAGATGAAAATGGTGTTACAGTCATTACCTTTAGTTTTCAAAAACCATGAATTGAAGAAATTAGATCTATTACTTTCACACACAAAGTTATTACTTTTAATGCTCAAGTGTCAATTTTAGAATTGAAGCCATTACCAAACCACTTGAACTATGCATACTTGGGAGATGATGAAGCACTTCCAATCAACTTGACACTTGTACAAGAAGAAAGACTGATTACAGTATTTTAGGACCACACAACAACTATTAGGTGGACTATAGTAGACATCAAAGACATCATTCCATCGATTTACATGCACAGAATCTTGTTAGAGGATGGATTTAAACCAACTGGAGAAGCTTAAAGAAGACTAAACTCCTTTATGATGAAAGTGGTAAAAGAAAAGAAATTATGAAGTTGTTGGATGTAAGAATAATCTATCTAATCTCAGATAGTAAATGGGTAAGTCCAGTACAAGTGGTGTCAAAGAAGACTAAAGTCACTATAGTGAAAAACCAAAATAATGAACTTGCTCCAACCAAATCTAGAATAGGTAGCGTGTGTGCATAGATTACTACAAGCTAAACACAGTAACCGAAAAAGGCCATTTTCCCTTACCCTTTATTGATTAGATGCTTGAGGGTTTAACTAGAATATCCCACTACTGCTTTCTTGATGTGTACATAGGTTATTTTTATATTGTGATTACACCAGAGGATCAAAAGAAAACAACCTTCACATGCCAATTCGGAACATTTGCCCACAGGAGAATGGCTTTTAGACATTGCAATGCACCAGCTACCTTTTCAAAAGTATATGGTAAGTATCTTTTCAAATTTTATAAAAAATATCATAGAGGTGTTTATGGATGTGTAATATATAAAAAGTGGCCTTGAGAGCTCGTAGTCCCAGGCATGCCAAAGGCACTCAGTGAGCTTCGCTTCACCCATCAGAAAGTGGCACAACAAAGTAGTCCCGGTACCATCTCGTGAAGCAAGCCTCGCCTTGCGAGGAAGTAAGGTAGTGAAGCAGCAACGTAGCCAGAAGATTACAAGACCAGCTCATCAAGCAATCGATCACTCTGCTCGAGCTCGCTACCTCACTACAGTAGGTCCCCATGACATCCTCGAGCTAGGAATTCCCACTTGGGATGCCCAGCACCTCACTTGGCACAACCATACCAAGCAACGAATACAGACAAACACAAGTCTACAGTCGACCAAGGGGGCCCACCTAGTAGCCTACATTCTGCAATTGCTGAATTGTAGCCATTTACTGTCTTTTCCATTTATATCTTGATGTAACACAACTGTAGCTTGTAATTAATGCATGTAACTCCTCCTTCCTCTATAAA
>JANHAO010024322.1:0-11658 GCA_026873985.1 Saraca asoca
GATTCTTTTTCTTTGGAAATAAACTTTGTTAATTTTCTTTTGCTTTGAAAATCATATGCAGGCTTCTTTTGAGAGATTACTGGAGTAATCCCAGTCAGCCTTTGGAGGGTCATCTGTGGACAAGTCCCTCTTATTTTTCTAGGCTATTGATGGAAAAAATAAGAAGGGCAAGGCATTTGGTTTTGGATCAGAGGTGGCCCACTATGCATCCTCGGGGTCCTGGGTCCGCTTCTGGGTCACAGACATCTGTCACCCAGCGTGACTCTTTGATCAACCCTTAACTACATGATCATATCAGATAGCCAGAGATCCAAGTGTCGGAGTCTCAGCATGCCATTTCTTTTGTCATAAGTGAGTTGATTGCACTTAAGTAGCAATTCAGTTTCATCACTAGCCAGCTTGCTTCCATACCCCCGCATTCCTCTCAAACTCGCTCGGTTCCAGGCCCTACCATTGATTAGGATGAGGAGCAGTTGGCAGATGACACTCACAATGCCTTAGGGGATGAGTGATTTAGATATTTTACATTATTATATTTAGGATTTTCTCTCATATTAGATATTACTTGTTGTTACTGTTGACATTGTTACATTTAGATTTTTGATATTATTTATTATATGGATTTTCTCTCATAGGATATTACTTGTTATTTACTGTGATTTTTTTTGTTTCTTGTGTTATTTTGTTGAATTGGGTAGTATATAAAATAAAAAAGTGATTGGAAATTTTTTTTTATTTCGAACGGAACTTCCAATAGACACTAACCCGTTGGAACATTTTTCAAACTATTAAAAAATTAAAAAAAATAATTTCATATTTTCATGGATATTCCAATGGATAAAATCCGTGGGAATATGATTCTAATAGACTTACTCATTGAAATATCCCTTGGAGTGGATAAAAATAAATAAAAAAAAAACTAAATTACTACTCCAACGGATTTTCCATATTCCAATGGACATATCCGTTGGAAAATCCATTGAAAGAAATCGTTGGACAAATTTTGTGAATGGATATTCCAACGGATGTTGTCCATTGAAATTTTCATTGGAATGAGAAATCTGTTAGAATTGGCCATTCCAATGAGTGGTATTCCAATGGACCAATATCCGTTAGAATGGCCAATTCTAACGAAATTTAGTGAAATTTCAACAAATTTTGTCCATTGGAATTTTCTGAAATTCTTGTAGTGCATGTCCTTTAAATGTCTTTGGTTGTAAACATTTAGTTAATAGATCTGTAAGCATGAGATCTATTTTAATATGCTCAATAAACACTTTTTGTTTCTGAACTTCCTCCTTAACAGTAAAATACTTTAATTCCATATGCTTGGCATCTCTTAAGTATTTGTTATTTTTAGAGAAGAATACTGCTGTAAAATTATCATAGTAAATTTTCAATGGCTTGGTAATGGTGTCGACAAACATAGTCATAATACATGAATTGTGGCTTCAAAACATGCCACAAATTCTACTTTCATAGTAGATAAGGCAATGATAAATTACTTAGCACTTTTCCATGATATTGCTCCTTCTCCAAGAAGAAACAAATAACTAAAAGTGGACTTTCTACTATCAATGTATCTTGCAAAATCTGAATATGAGTAACCAATCACTTCCAAGTGATTAGTTTTTCTATACATGAGCATGTAATTCTTGGTGCCTTGAAGATATCTTAAAACTTTTCTTGCAACTTTCCAATGATCAATTCTAGGATTACTTTGATACCTGCCTAGCATTCCAACCACAAAACTAATATCTGGTCTTGTAGGTTTGCACATACATTAGACTTCCCATAACAATAGCATATGGAATTGATTCCATTTGTTTTCATTCAATATAATTCTTTGTACATTGCATAAGACTAAATTTGTCCCTTTTCTGAATTTGAACAATTCCAGCATAACACTTTTCCATATTAAATTTCTCTAGAATTCTTTCAATATAGGCTTTTTACGACAATCTCAACAATCCTTGTGATCTATCATGGAATATTTCAATTCCTATCACATAGGATGCCTTACCCATATCTTTAGGATGCCTCACCCATATCTTTCATTTCAAAATTCTTTGAAAGATAGTCTTTTGCCTCACGTCGTATGCCCAAATCATTAGTGGCAAGTAAGATATCATCAACATATAGGACTAAAAATAGAATTTTGCTCCCACTAATCTTTCAATATATGCAATGATCAACAACATTCTCTTTAAAATCAAAAAAGGTAATGGTATCATTAAACTTAATATACCATTTCCTGGAAGCCTGTTTAAGTCCATATATTAATTTCTTAAGTTTACATAGCAAATGACCTTTTCCTTGAATTGGAAAACTTTCAAGTTAGTCCATATAAACTTCCTCTTCAAGGTTTCCATTCAAAAAGGTCATTTTCACATCTATTTGGTGTAACTCTAAATCATAATGAGCCATCAGTGCCATAATAATACGTAATGAGTCTTTCTTTGAGACATGTGAAAATGTCTCTTTATAATCAATGCCATCTTTTTGAGTGTATCCTTTAGCAATGAGTCTAGCTTTACATTGTTCAATATTACCATTCAAGTCATGTTTGGTCTTGAAGACCCATTAACACCTAACTTGTTTGAAACCTTCGGGCAATTCAATGATATCCCAAAAATCATTTTCATTCATGGATTTTAACTCTTCTTTCATGACACCAATCCACTTCTCTGACTCATCACTTTCTATGGCTTGTGAAAATGAAACCAAATCTTTATTAATTCCAATATCAAGATTTGATTCTTGCAAATAAGTCTCATAATTGCTTGGAATAAATGATTTTCTTATTCTTTGAGATCTTCTCAAAGGTATTTCTTGTAACTTATTTGCCTTAACTTTCTGTGAGTTAGTTTCTTCAAGGGGTGTTTCGTCATTCAAATGTTGTTCAGTATTGTTATGATGTTCTTCAACAACTAGAACAAATTTTAGAACAACAATGGATGAAGGAACACTCACAGATAAAGGAACATTTACCTTAACTTCCTTTATGTCCACATTTTGTTGTTTCTTACTCCCATTGACTTCACCATTTTCAAGGAATTTCACATTACCAATTTCTACTATTTTTGGACTATGGTTAGGACAATAAAATATATATCCTTTAGATTTCTCTAAGTAATCAATAACTAACTATTTAAGAATCTAACTTTCTTTCATGTGGATTACAAACTCTTGCTTTTGTTGGATAACCCCAAACATGCAAGTATCTGAAACTAGGTTTTCTATTTGTCCACAACTCAAAAGGAGTTTTTGGAACTGCCTTATTGAGAACCTATTTAGCAAGTACACTGTATTTTTAATGCATACATCCACAACAATTTGGCTAATGATGAATTACTCATCATACTCCTAACCATATTCATCAATGTGTGATTATGCCTTTTTGCCACATCATTTTGTTGAGGTGTGTATGGCATAGTATACTGTGCATATATGCCATGTCTTTCAAGAAGTTTTGCAAATAGACTTAGACTTTGTCCTATTTCATCATATTTCCCATAGTATTCACCCTTCTATCAAACTTTACAATTTTTACTTTTTTGTCTAGTTGCCTTTCAACCTCATTAATGTATACTTCAAAAGCATTTATTGCTTGAGATTTTTCTTTAAGCAAATAAACATATCCATAATGTGAAAAATCATCGATAAATGTGATAAAATACTTTTCTCCACCAAAAGATGGAGTATCAAAAGGTCCACACACATTAGTGTGTATAATTTCAAGAAGCTGAGTGCTTCTTGTGGCTCCTTTCTTGTTATGTCTGGTTTGTTTTCCCTTAATGTAATTAACACATAAACCAAAATTAGTAAAATCTAGATTCTGTAAAATCTCATTCTTTACCAATCTTTCTAGTTTTTCTTTGGATATGTAACCCAAACGCTTATGCCACAAGTAAGTTGAACTTTCATTATGCATATCATGCTTAATTCCAATATTTTGATGCACGATAAGTAAGGATTCAGCAAATTTATCATCAAGTTTCAATTTATATAAACCATCAATAAGAACACCAAAACCAATAAGTCTAGAATTCTTATATAAACTAAAACAACCATGTCCAAAATTAAAACCAAAACCATAAACATCCAATTTTGGAAGAGAGATAAGGTTCCTAAAAATTGAAGGTACATAAAAAGTCTATAGTATATCTAAATGATAACCAGTATCTAAGACCAAATGATAAGTCCCTATGCTTTCAATTGGAGCCTTTATACGATTTCCTATATACAGGCAATTTTCAGTTTAGCTTGTGGTTTGGATTATAAGGAATCCTTGCATCATATTAGATACATAAATAGTAGCAGCACTAAAATCAAGCCACCAAGTATTATGAGGAACATCAATTAAGTTTGATTTGAAACATACAAATGTATTTAATATACCTTTCATTTGAAACCAAGCCTTGCGTTTAGGGCAATCCTTCTAATAGTGTCCTTCTTTCTTACAGAACTTACACTTATCATCATTCTATTTCTTCTTATCAACATGAGGAGTTTTAACAGGCCTTTTCTTTCTTTTAAAACTTTTGGCTTTTGCTTTCAACGCTTTACCAGCTCCCTAAATAGTGAGGTTGATGGAGTGACTTCCTGTTATAGGAAAAAAAAAAAGGGCCTTAAAGGAATGAGACAAACTCGAGCCCAATAGAGGCCAAGTTACCCATCTCACTAAAGACACTCAGTGAGCTCCACCTTGCTTACCGCTAGGAAGTGACACAACGAAGTCATCGTGAGACCGGCTCGCTAAGTAGCCAACCACCACAGTGACACCGGGCTCGCTATTTCACTACGGTGACACTAGGCTCACTACAGTAATCCTCCATAGCAACCCCCAGCTCAGGATAGCGAACATCTCGTATGGTAAAGCAATACTGAGCAGCAGAATCATACAAATGCTAGTCTATAGCCGACAAGAGAGGCCCACCCCATAGAAAGGAGCTTGCAACAGTCGCATTGCAAAATTTTATCTATCTTTTCCATTTATTTCTTAATGTAATACAATTGTAGCTTATAATTATTTTATGTAACTCTTCCTTTCTCTATAAATAGGAATACATTGTTAGAAGAGGGGGAGGAGGCCAAAAACTTGTATGCCAAAACTCTATAAAAATCTCTTTCAAAATATTAATAAAAGATTCACCGTGGACGTAGGGTCCGGTACCGTTCGGATTTGGCCAAACCATGTTAAACATTGCACGTACGCCATCCCCTTTCTTCTTCTTCGCCACCTTCACCATCTTCTAGTCTGCACATCCCTTAGATCAGAAAACAACTTAGGGCTTACAAACTACACACACCCATTGGCTGAAGTTTGGGTTCCCCGCACGAACCAAATTTTGTCATTAACATTTTTGGTGCTAGAAAGAGGGCCTATCTATTTTCTGTATCTGTTTTCCCGGTGTATCCATCATTGTGGCTACAATGGCAAGAGGAGAACCACTCAAAGTTTAACCACTCCAGTCCTTCAACTGGTAGACACTCCCATTGTGAGGGCTCACCAGCATTCTACTGCTATCCTCAGAATCGAAGAGGCATAAATGCCTAGTCAGCCTTAACTAGTGCTTGAAAACACGGTAAAAGAGCTGGCTGAAACTGTCAAAGCATTAGTACAAGCTTAAGCTTAGATCACACAAAAACAAGAAGAAATCATGACACTGCTCCAATAGCTTCGTAAAAAAGCTCAAAGGAAAACTCATGAAGATCATGATAGTCAACAACTAGGGGGCTCACAACAAGTAAGAAGCTCCATCCCTCAGCCTGAAACACAGAACCTGATAATAGAGGAAGTCCTCCAAAGGCTTAAACAGCTAGAAGAATGCCCACGGCCTCAAAGCAATTAACCTTGCTACAAGGAAAGCTCATCATTTTCTATGGAGATCAAGACATAGCCTCTTCCACAGAAACTCAAAGTGCCCGCTATATGATGGGAACAGCGACCCGAGCGACCACCTGGACGCGTTCAATATCCAAATGGATCTCCAAACGACTGACCCCTTGTTGAAGTGCCATGTCTTTCTGGCCACATTAGGAAGAGTATCCCAGGCATGGTTTAGACACCTCTCGGCTCACACTGTCAGCAGTTAGGAAGAATGCCAAAGGAAATTCATTAACCAATATCGAGCACTCAAGAGACAGCTTGCGCCTCCTTGCCATCTCGCGATGATCTTCCAGCATAAGAACGAACCGTTGAAAGATTATATAGCTTGATTTAGGCATGAAGCCAACTCCGTGGAGAATCCTTTGGAAGAAAGTCTCTTAACAATTATCTTGGCAAGACTTCGCAAAGACGAAAAGCTGTACAGAAGTCTCTACAAGTCCCTAGTTTAGGACCTCACTGAATTCTACGAGTGAGCTACCAAACAAATAAGATGGGAAGAAACCTTTAGAACGGAGGAACCTAAGCAGAAAGTGGATGCCAGTGGTCCCACTGTATGCAAAAAGAAGAATAACGAGAATTAAAGTCATGACCCCACTCCTCAGCTTACGAAGAAAGTAAAGCCTCAGCAACCTGGAGGTCGCTTCGAAAGGTACAGTGTCCTGTTAGACACGCAGAATAAAATTTTTGCCACAGAAAGGCACAACGAGGACTTTGGAAGGCATAGACCAATGAGAGCCTCCACTAAGTCCAGAGATTCAAGTAGATTCTGTGCCTACCATAATGAGGCTAGACACACCACCTCAGAATGTTAGGCACTAAAAGATGCCATTGAAGACCTCATCAAAAGAGGCCGACTATAAGATTATGTGGTAAGACTGCCAGAGCAGCAATCTCAACAGGCTCAGTGAATTACTAGCTGAGAGCCGGAGCCCTCCATCAGGATCATATTCTAATCCTGTAATGTTTTCTTGAGAATAATGACAATGATTTGTACCAATCATTCTATGCTGAATCAATGTAATTTACAGTCAATTGGCCGAAAAAGCACTATCCAGACAATGAGTTTTCACTCCATCATTGCAAGGATTCATCAGGGGGTGAGACGATGTGAAGTCTACCCTGTCGATACATCCAGAGCAAACCAAGCCCCTCAAACTGGGACCAAGAGTGCAAATTCCTTAACCACTAAGCAACAAGCTTGCTTGGTATAGACGAGTGACCTCACTTAGCGATGAGCTGTCATTTTGCTACTGTAAAACTTGTCCAAAGGTGAGACGGCCCTAGAGCCTACCTCGTCACTAAGGGTGAGACGGCCCCAGAGCCTACCTTGCATATGAGAGTGAGACGGCTCGAGAGCTTACCCCTATAGCATTTTCAAATTAGATAATGGACGACAAGCTCGTCACCTTGCAAGGATGCCAAAATGAACTCGTTGCAGCTCTCATGCAACATGAATATCTGTAACTTACATGCGGCCAGAAAATCACAGCTCTTATATGAGCCCTCATCAGTCGCAGCTTATGTGCGGTCTAATTCTTGCTTGCCAAAGGCAACCAAATGAAAAATAGAAAGTTAAAAGCGCAGCCGATTGGCCAAAAGAAGACTTTTATTGATCATCAAAGATATACAAACAGCGATGCATGAAACATCTAATACAACTTTCAGAAGCTACATAGGAGAGCTCATATACTAAAGATCCTCAACAAGGAAAAATTATATCAAATGAAGAAGAAATATAGAAACAAAGGCAAGAAGCCTGAAAGCCTAATACTACTATTCTGGCTAGAAAGTGATGAGCTGGCTAAATCAGAAGGCAAACTCCCACTAGCAGGAAGACCAGCAACTCCACTTCTATGGTCTTCCTATACCCGGCTAGCAGTTTTTCTTGGAACAAACCCAGTATAGCTCAAAAGGGCACCAAGAGTCCCAACAACCATGTTGGATTCTATGGAAGGGAGCTGGGGAAGATAGTCTAAGATCAGCACAAGGCTCCCCAGGAGCCCACCAAACGGATCCTATGAAGAAGCCACGTGCAACAGGCTATCCATGCCTCCAAATACTCTGCAACAGGCCATCCATGTCTCAACAAGCTTTATCGAAAATCAAGACACCGAAAACATAGGAGGCTCATCAACCTCTTCCATTAAACTTCTCTGAGGCGAAAGAAGAAGTCCCTTAGGGTATAAAAAGACCAGCTCGATCCATCAAAGAATCTAGAAGACATCTGGCTAATCTTTCATCTAGCGACCTAAAACAAATGGCAGTGCCACGCCAACGGTCGAGAATTGCCAATAGAAGAAAGCAGGGCCTAAAGCAGAAATAAAAAGATAGACAAGAATTCTGAAATGACAATTCGGTCAAGCAAGGACTCTGACTGGAGATATGAATAAAGCCTCAAAAAAAAATTACAACTCCCTATCCGCAAAGCAAACCGAGAGTTAGGGGGCTTATGTTATAAGCAAAAAAAAATGGCCTTAAGGGAATGAGACAAACTCGAGCTTAGCAGAGGCCAAGTTACCCATCGTGCTCCACCTCGCTTACTGCCAGGAAGTGACACGATGAAGTCATCGTGAGATCGACTCGCTAAGTAGCCAGCCACCACAGCGACACCGGGGCTCGTTATTTTGCTACGGTGACACCAAGCTCACTACAGCAATCCTCCACAGTGACCCCCAGCTTAAGATAGCGGACATCTCGCATGGTAAAGCAATACCGAGTGACAGACTCATACAAATGCTAGTCTATAGCTGACAAGAGAGGCTCACCCCACAGAAAGGAGCCTGCAACAGTCACATTGCAAGAGTTTATTTGTCTTTTCCATTTATTTGTTGATGTAACACAACTGTAGTTTGTAATTATTTTATGTAACTCTTCTTTCCTCTATAAATAGGAATACATTGTTAGAAGAGGGGGAGGAAGCCAGAAACTTGTATGCCAAAACTCTATAAAAATCTCTTTCAAAATATTAATAAAAGCTCCGCTATGGACGTTGGGTTCGATACCGTCCGGATTTAGTCAAACCACGTTAAACATTGCATGCACGACGCCCCTTTCCTTCCTCTTTGCCACCTTCATCATCTTCTACTCTACACATCCCTCAGATAAGAAAATAGCTTGGGGCTTATGAACTACACACACCCGTTGGCTGAAGTTTGGGTTCCCCAACCAAATTTCGCTGTCAACACTTCCCAAATTCTTAAGCCTATTTTCCTCTTGAATAAGCTTACTGGTCAATTCATTAACATCCCACTTGTCCTTAATGGTGTTATAGTTAATTTGAAAAGTATCATATTCAAGAGGCAGTGAGTTCAGAATAAACTGAACCATAAAAGAGTCATCCACAGCCATTCTTAAGGTCTTCAATCTTGCTACAATATTAGTCATCTCAATGGTATGTTCTTGCATACTTCGCAACCCATCAAACTTTATGGTCGTGAGTTATGCCATTAATATACTAGTGAGTGACTTATCAACAAAACGAAATTATTCTTCTATAAACTTTAGATATTCCTTTGCATTTTCTGTTTGTGGAATGGTAGTCTTAATGTTGTTTGCAATAGTTATCTGTATAAACATAAGGCTAAATCTGTTAGACTATTCCCATGCTTTTATGTTTGGACTTCTCTTCCTCATTACTCAAATCATTAATAGTAGTGGGCTTTTCTTCTGGAAGTGCCAAGTCAAGATTCAACATACCTAGAAGGAAATTGACTTGCTCACTTCATTCAAAGAAGTTCAAACCATTAAATATAAAATTTTAATGATCAATAAACATCATTTATTCATCAAATTATTCTTAATAGGCATTTCATAACTGTCATGAATAAATGACTATTTTACGCATGACATTCAATCATTCTAGTTTGATCACTTTGGTGATCACAAACCATTTTAAATAACATAAAATCATGCATATATGTCATAATCATTAGCTAAATATATAAAAGGCAATAAGGCAACAGATAATAATAATTGAAATTTTTTTTATTTAACTATAAAACACCCAGCACTACAGTGCTGTGATTCTAGCGTTGTGGTGTTAGCCTCTTTACCAGCGTTATGCACATCGTCCTTCTTTTCTTAAAATCTTTCATTTTAGAAGTTCAATTCGGTGAAGCAAAAGCATAAAGGTGTTTTGTCCTTTTCCTAACCTTTCTTAGAATTAAAACCAATGTTTCATGTTTCAACAAAGTCAGACAACCAATTCATGCCTTTCATCCTTTTCCTATTGTTTTAATATAGCATAAAGCAATTCATCCCTTTTCAATGTTTTATATATATATATATATATATATATAATAAAACCATTACAATCATCACCTTAATTCTTAATTCAAGACTTTCTTGAATTAATTAAATCAACTGGCAACGTTTTGTCTCTATGCAATGCCATTCAAGTTTCATTGTTTTACATATAATATAACTTATACATCAATTTCAATGAAAGTTAGGACGTTTCCTCCTTTTTTCAATAAATAATTGATACAATCCAGTGAGTCAAGAAACCAATTCAATTGTTTATATATATATATATATATATGTATAACTTGTAGTGGAACAAATACCCAATTATAGAATAGGTTGGTAAATGAGATAAATATGGATTAAATATTTAAGCACATTCATAGAAAATCATAAATCCTTAAACATATGCTCTGATATACCACATGTAAATTGAAGATTATGATCTTTTAATTCTTAAAAAGATCTTTGAGATCTATGATTTTTACATACATTGGTTTGATAATGATGAAACCATTGCAGTGTAAATGTCGTTTACATATATTGGTTTCTCTCCCTTTATCCTTTTTTTAGAAACATGCTCAATTCTCAGATGGATTTTTCATATGCTCTATTGTGGATAGATAAAGGACCAATATATGTATAACTCCTCCTTTAATCTGATGCGTCCATCAAGCATCAATTATTTTATTAATGGATGAATAAGATTTATTTTATTAATAATTTTCTACTATATATAGGAAGTTATTTGTTAGTTTCAACCCTTTAATTTCAGGCCATTTGTTAAGTTATCAAATGGTAAGTATCTAATAGATGACACTAAGGATGTCCATGATCACTTTTCTTAGTTAATCCAACTACATGGGTTTTAAGGTAAAAACTCGACTTCACCCCTAGTTGGGCCAGATTCAAACTGCTTTTAAAACTTTAATTATGATAAGGCACTATTTAATCAAAAGTTAAATAAAAATAAAAATCAAATAAAAAGATCCAACAATGATCTTCTAATATATTGTTTTAACAAAATGAAAGAAGCTGCATGTTTTGGGCGTTTAAACTACTAGTTTTATTGGGGGCTAATCTAAATTGGTGTAAGATGTATTCAAGCTTATTGGTTCTTTGTACCAAATATTCATTGACATGATCTCCTAGCACAGTGATAATTGAAGTTAATACCATGGAAATATTTGCATGGTATATTAATTTGTATCCTGTATCCATAATTTAAAATCTTGGATGTCTGAGTCACTAAATGTAATTTTGAGGGAAGGAGTTTAAGTCATAATATACAAAATTTTTTTTTGTTATATTTGATTGGATGAAATGTAATTGAATGGAATGAAAATACAAATATGAATGGAAATGAAATGGAATAATTGTTGCATAATTATATTTGGTATAATAGGACATTCCATTATATTTTTATATTTGGTAGAACAAGATATTATAGGAATGGAATAAAAAAATAATCAATTATAGTAATACCCTTTTAACAAAAAATAGTCTGTAACATTTGTTAATAG
>JANHAO010024323.1:0-11663 GCA_026873985.1 Saraca asoca
TCTGGGGAAGGGGTTCGGCCAAGTGAGGTCCTCTGATGAAAAATTTTGAAATTTCCCTCTTTTTGGCCGGACCGGTTCCTACAGTCCAATCATCCTCCTCATAAGAAGTGTGTTGCAACAAAAGTTTACTACTTGATTAGGCCTGTAAAGAGTTATCTATCAATGACTTTCTACACTGATCACATGTCTTGAATTGATGCATGACAAAGTTGGTATCAGAGCGTAGTCTAGAGTCCAAGTGCATGATTAGAGGTATCCAACTACCAAATCATGATAGATGTAGTAAGTTCATGTTAATGCACCTTGGGAGCATAAAAGATGAATAAGGATATGTTGATACCCATGCTATAAAATATGTTGAAAATCTCCATGCCTAAATCTTTCATTTCTACTTATATATATTTGAAAATTGCTTAAACAAATCCTTCTACAAATGCCACCCAAAACTAAATCTTTGGCTTATATTGGATGCTGATCTGAAGAACCGTCCAAGAAAGCTTCACACAGCCATCTTCTTTACTAACACCACCTCAAGGTAGAGGTAGAGTTAGAGGTCGAGGCCATGCTAGGGGTTAAGGCAGGATTGCACATGAAGAAGTATAATTAGAGACTTTCCAGCCAGAGGCACCTTCTAATTCTAGAGCTTTAGTCAGCCCTTTTACTTCATATGCCCTAGTGTGGGCAAGAAATTTACAAAGAGTCATAAATGAGTTTGTCAATGAATTAACCCAACAAAGACTTTAGAGACAATGACAAGAAGGGCTAGAAACACAAACACCACCACCTTCTCAATCTCCTACAAGGCTAACACCTATGAAGAAATTATCTTCACGAGTTTCAAAAGCTCAAGCCTTCTCCTTATTCAGGCATTAGGTCTTTGGTGGATTATCTTCTATTTTTGGATCAAATTAAGCAATTATGACAAGTCCTTGAGTTCTTAGAGGACATTGTTGTAAGCTTGGTTAGATTCTATGGACGGTGAAATCTGGTTCTGCCAGATTCTAGTCAACCAGTGTAGTTCTTTTATCCCCAAACTACTTTCTAGTTAATGAAGTGAGGAATGAAGAAGATGATGAAGATAGTGAAAAGGAAAAAGAGCAATGGAATGCAATATTTTTAAAGTGGTTTGGCTAAATCCGGAGGGTACTGAACCCTATGTCCATGGTAGCTTTTATTAATCTAAAGTGAATTTTACAGAGTTTCAATATATTGGTTTTAGCCTATTCTACAAGGGTTCCTCTCCTTCTATTTATAGAAGGAAGAAGGTTACAATTGTAATTTTACATGTTACAAATACATCATTACAAACAATAAATGTACAAGATAATTATCTCTTGCAATTTGGCTCTACCAAATGACTTTCTACGGGTAGGCCTTATATGTCTGCTAGATTTAAGACCTGGTCTACATTTGTTTGCCATTCTATCTCATTGATCTTTTAGCTGGGCAATGCATCAGGATCGTTGCTAGTTTTCTTCTAGCGAAGTAAGCTTTGCTCTTGGCGAGGCAAGCTCTAGCGAGCTGTCTCCTTGGTTTTGGGCCTTACTTGCATCCTGGCCTCGTTGTTAGCAAGGTGGACTACTTTGGTGAGTTGGACTATCTCTAACTAGTTCTCGATCTTTGTTGGGCTTTTGCCTTTGCATTACATAAGATCGGATTTTACCCATAATAGATTCCAGCTAGATGGATCTACTGTGGATTGGTATTGAGGTTAGGAAAGTAGTAGATTAGTTAGGGAAAGAGCAAACACTTAGGAAATATTTCATACAATTTTCTTGCAACAATTCTTTCCTAAAAGGCAATAATATGCTAAATTGTAGGAATTCAACAATTTAAAATAAAAAAGGATAATAGTCTCTAAGTATGCTGCCCAGGTTACTTATCTTAGTTTGCAAGGCACATGATTCCAATAGAGAAGGATAAAGGCCAAGAAATTTGTTGATGGCCTTAATGATAATTACTTCAATGTTATTTAGGTTTTCAAGGGCACTATATATGAACAAATGTATAACCAAGTCATAGAATTAGAAGTGAGGTTTATGAAAAGGAAGAAAGAAAGAGAGGCTCAAGGAAGTGTAAGAAAAAGATCAAAATATGAGGGTACAAATGGAGATTCTAGAAGACCATCATCTTTGACTTCCAGTACACCTCCTTTATGAAGCCCTGATGCGTAGTTTTCTCTATGCAACCTAGCTGCAGGTAATCCAAGTAAAAGGTTAGCAGGTGTTACTTCTTCTAGTCATCATCCTTCTAGAGAATCTAGCACCAATTATTGTACTCCGGTTAGACTAAAGCACTAAGACCATGTCAGACTCGTGGAAAAATTCATTTGAGGGTTTGCAAATAGGAAACCAAAGCTTACTTTTGATGTGATCAAATGGGCCATATGGTGAGAGACTATCTTTATCTAAAAACCCCGCTTAGTGAAAATAGGGCCACGGGTGCACAGGAAATGTTTTGCCCCATTTTGTAGCATTTGTGAGACCCCTACTATTTGACTTTGGTGAGAGAGGGAGAGGTAGAGGATCTTTTGAAAGAGGTCATAGTGGTGGACATTAAGCTACTACGGGAGTGTATGCTTTGACTAGGCAAGATGCCTAAGCCTTAAATGCAATAGTTACAAGTATTTTATCGATTAATGCTATTCTAGCTTATGTGCAATTTGATCTAGGTGCAATCCATTTGTTCATCTCTACCTATCTTGCACTATGACTTGCTAGACCCTAACTCCCTTTAGAATCTATTATAGGTAAAAAATGGCTTCAAGCCAATGAGGGCCCAGCAAATGCCAAGATTGACCAGCTTGCTAAAGGTGTCTAGCGGACGTCACCTCGCACATCATTAAAAGGCGATGTAGTGAAAACACAAGAAGCTCGCCTCATCGAGCAACCATACTGTTCGAGCTCGGAACAATCCCAAGCTCGCTAAATGAGCTCTAATAGCAACCCCCGAGCTGAGAATCTCCGTTCGGGAAGGCAAACACCTTGCTCAGCCGTGAGCTCAGTAAAATCGAGTGCTAGACAGACTTATGCTAGCTTACAGCTGACAAGAGGGGCCTACCCTGCAGAAAGCAGCACTACAATAGCCGGATTGTAAGATTTTCTCTATCATTTACATTTATTTCTTGATGTAATAGAATTGTAGCTTGTAATCATTACTTGTAACTCCTCTTTCCTTTATAAATAGGAACTCATTGTTGGAAGAGGGGGAGGCTAAAAAATAATAGTAAGCAGACACTCTGTAAACACTTTCCAACCTAATAAAACTTTTCCATGGGCATAGGGTCTGGTACTGCCCGGATTTAGTCGAATCACATTAAAACATTGTCCTGATTCTATCCTTCTTTTTCTCCCTTCAAGCTTGTTCTTTACAAGACAGCCTTGGGTCCAAAGAATTCATCTTCATTGGCTAGAGTTAGGCTCTTCGTGTGAACCAAATTCCAATGTCAACATTTTGGCTTCGTTTATGGGGACCCATCCACTTTCTGAAATAGTCCTTGCAACTCTACAATGGTGAGAAGAAGGACCACCAGAAGTTCAAACAGTCCAGTTGCGCAGCTGGTAGACGTTCCCATTGCCTAAGTTTGTCATCAGTAAAATGACTCCTCCAGAATAGGAGAGACATAAATGTCTCCCTAACCTCAATGCAAGAATGAATCACTAAAAGACTACATCAGGTTTTGGCATGAAGCTAACTCCATGGAAAATCCATCAGAGGAAAGCATCTTAACAGTGATTTCAACGGGACTTCACAAAGATGAAAAGCTATATAAAAGCCTCTACAAATCCCTAACTTAAGACCTTGCCAAATTTTACAAGCGAGCTGTTAAGCAAATAAGATAGGAAGAAACTTTCAGGGCTGAAGAGCCTAAGTAAAAAGTGAACACCAATGGTCCCACTATGAGCAAAAAGAGGGATGGTGAGAGTCACAGTCACGACCCCAGCTCTCAGCTTGAGAAAAGGGCAAGACCTCAGTGATCTGGAGGTTGCTACGAAAGTTATGCCATCCTGTCAAACACACAGGATAGGATCTTTGCCGCAGAAAGGCATAATGAAGACTTTGAGAGGCCTAGGCCCATAAGAGCCTCCATTAAGTCCAAAGATCCAAGCAAATCCTACACTTATCATAATGAGGTCAGGCACACCACCTCAAAATGTTGGGCACTAAAAGATGCCATAGAAGACCTCATCAAAAGGGGCCGATTATGGGATTATATGGTAAGGCCGCCAGAACAGCAAGTTCGGCAAACCTAGTGAGTCACTAGCCGAGAGCCAGAGCCTTGCATCAGAACCATATTCTAGCCCCGTAACATTTTCAAAAGATCAACTATGATTTTGAAACCTCTATATGAACTGTCCAATGGGATGCTATTTAAAAGGAATCACTTTACGATTGGGCCTATCGAATTTGTAACCGATTGGCCAAAACTTAGAAATGCTACCCAGCTAGCAACAAGTGCAACAAAAACTCATTTGAGGGTGAGACGGCCTAAGAGCCTACCTTGTGACAACAAAAACAAAATCGAAGGTGAGATGACCTAAGAGCCTACGTCATAAAAACAAAAACAAAATCGTAGGCAAGATGGCCTAAGAGCCTACCTCATAAAAATGAAAACAAAGTCGAGGGTGAGATGGCCTACGAGCCTACCTTGCGAAAACAAAAACAAAACCAAGGGTGAGACGGCCTAAGAGCCTACCTCATGAAAGTGAAAACAAAATCGAGGGT
Organism: Saraca asoca; assembly: GCA_026873985.1. Taxonomy (NCBI): domain Eukaryota; kingdom Viridiplantae; phylum Streptophyta; class Magnoliopsida; order Fabales; family Fabaceae; genus Saraca; species Saraca asoca. The sequence continues at coordinate 4,726 of JANHAO010024323.1, forward strand.
GAGACAGCCTAAGAGCCTACTTGGTGACAACAAAAACAAAATCAAGGGTGAGACGGCCTATAAGCCTACCTCGCTAAAACGAAAACAAAATCGAGGGTGAGATGACCTAAGAGCCTACCTCGTGCAAACAAAAACAAAATCGAGGGTAAGATGACCTAAGAGCCTACCTTGTGAAAATGAAAATAGAATCAAGGATAAGATGGCCTAAGAGCCTACCTTAGTGGCAAACACGAATCCTATAATAAGCTAACGAGCCCATCACGACACGAAGGCACTAAAGTAAATTCATTGTAGCTCTTATGCAACTAAGTACCCACAACTAACGTGTGGCCAGAAGATCACAGATCACATGCGATCTCCCATTAGGCGCAACTCACATGCGACCTGGTTTTTGCTCGCCAAAGGCAATCGAATCATGAAAAATCAAAGAATTAAAGACATGGCTGATTGGTCAAAAAGATGATTCATTAATCTACTAAGATTTACATATAGTGGTGCATGGAACATCCCTTACAATATTCAAGAGCTAAGCAAGAAAGCTCACACATTAATAAGGCCTCATCCAACAAGGTAAAATTACATCAACAGATTCAAAGTACAAAGCCAAAAGGCAAAAAGCCTATTACTACCATTCCGTCAAGAAAGCAAAGAGTTAACTATTAGGAGATGAACTCCCACCAGTAGGAAGACCAATAACTCCACTTTTGCAGTCTTCCCATCCCTAGCCAATGATTCCTCCTGGACTAGACCCGTGCAATTCAAAAAGGCGCCAAGAACCCAGCCGGTGGAGCTGGATTCCATAGAAAGACCCGGGGGAGGCAATCCAAGATCTACACAAGACTCCTTGAGAGCCCACAAGATGGATCCTATAGGGAAGCCACATGCAACAGGTTATCCGTGGCTCCAAACATTCTGTAATAGACCATCCACGCCTCAAAAAGCTTTATTGGAAGTGAAGTTATCAAAAACACAAGGGGCTCAATAGACTCCTTCATTAAACTCTTCTATGAAGAGGGAAGAGAACCCTTAGGGTATAAAATGACCAGCATGGTCCACTAAAAAATCCAGAAGATATCTGGTTGATCTTAATCGGATGACCCAAAGCAAGCAAAAGTGTCATGCTAATGGTTGGAATTTACGAACAGGGAAAAGCATGGTCTTAAGTAGAGTGAAAAGATAGAAAAGAAAACTGAAGCGACAATTCATTCAGGCAAAAACTTTGACCAAGGATATAGATAAAGCCTAAAAAACATCGCAACTTCTAATCCATGAAGCGAATTGAGAGTTAGGGGGCTTATATTATGGGTAAAAATTGACTTAAGCCAATAAAAGCCTAGCAAATGCCAAGATTGACCAGCTTGCTGAAGGCGTCCAACAGACATCATCTCGCACATCGCTAAAAGGTGATGTAATGAAAACACAAGAAGCTTGCCTCACCAAATGACCATACCATTCAAGCTTGCAACAGTCCCGAGCTTGCTGAGCGAGCTCTAATAGTGACCCCCTAAGCTGAGAATCTCCATTCGAGAAGGCAAACAGCTCACTTAGCCATGAGCTCGATAAAGCTGAGTGCTAGATAGACTTATGCTAGCTTACAGCTGACAAAAGGGGCCCACCCCATAGAAAGTAGCTCTACAACAGTTGGATTGCAGGATTTCCTTTGTCTTTTACATTTATTTCTTAATGTAATAGAACTGCAGCTTGTAATCATTGCTTGTAACTCCTCCTTACTCCATAAATAGGAACTCATTGTTAGAAGAGGGGTAGGCCAAAAAATAACAATAATTAGATACTCTATAAATACTTTCCAACATAATGAAACTCTGTTGTGGATGTAGGGTCTGGTATTTCCTAGATTTAGCCGAACCATGTTAAAATATTATCCTAATTCTGTCCTTCTTCTTCTCCCTTCATGCTCATGCTTTAGAAGATAGCCTTGGGTCCAGAGAATTCATCTTTGTTGGCTGGAGTTTGGGCTCTCCATGTGAACCAAATTCCAATGTCAACAGAATCACAATTGTTAGTATCTACTCTTTTGGGTCAGATATTGACAACATGTGGTAAGGTATCTTCTTCTGAAATTGATGTGCATGGGACTGTTTCGCCTGCTAATTTGATTGTGTTAGATATGGTTGATTTTGATGTTACCTTAGGCATGGATTGGTTATCAACATATCATGCATGTGTAGATTATCATAATAAGCTAGTTAGTTTTCAAGTACTAGATAGAAATTTCCTTTTGGTTTAAGGAGATAGGAGTGACATTCCTATTAACCATATTGCTACCTTTAGTGCTAGAAAAATGATTAGGAAAGGATGTAAGGCTTATTTGGCCTATATTAGGGACACAAAACAAGTAGAACAAAAGATAGAAGATGTACTAGTGGTTTGAGAATTCTTAGATGTTTTTCCAAAAGAGCTGCCTAAAATGCTACTAGAATAAGAAGCTGAGTTTTGCATTGATATTGCTCCTAGAACCCACCCCATTTCTATTCCACTGTATTGGATGGCACCAGCTAAATTGAAAGAATTGAAAGTAAAATTGCAAAATTTAGTGGATAAAGGTTTCATTTGACCTAGCACTTCACCATGGGGATCTCTAGTGTTACTCGTAAAGAAGAAAGATGAAACTTTAAGGTTGTTCATTGATTATAGGTAATTAAATAAAGTCATAGTGAAAAATGAATATCCATTGCCAAGAATTGATGACTTGTTTGATCAACTTCAAGGTGCTCAATATTTTTCTAAGATCTAGAAGGAAGACATTCCAAAAACTGCCATTCATACTCAATATGGTCACTATGAATTCTTAGTGATGTCTTTTGGATTGACTGATGCTCTTACAACCTTCATGGATATGATAAACATGGTTTTCTAACCTTTCCTCAATCAATTTGTAATCATGTTCATTAATGATATTTTGATGTATTCCTGTAGTGACCAAGCACCTAAGCAGCACTTCAAGATAATTTTGTAAACTCTTAGAGAGCATCAACTATATGTCAAATTTTCAAAGTGTGAGTTCTAGTTGTCTAGTGTAACTTGACACATGATTTCTAAGAAAGGTATCAGTGTAGATCCCAGAAAGGTGGAAGTAGTCCAAAATTGGCTTAAACCTTTTGTAGCTTTTTAGGTTTGGTTAGATATTATTACTATTTTGTGAAGGATTTCTTTCAGATTTCAACCTATTGACCAAATTGACTCAAAAGCATGCAAAATTTGTGTGGTCTAATTCCTGCAAAGCAAGTTTTCAACAACTCAAGAAGTGTTTGACTATAGCACCAATGCTAGCATCACCTACAAGTGGTAGTAATTATACTATTTATTATGATGCCTCCAGGATTGGCCCTAGATATGTTCTAATGTAGCATGACAAAGTTATAGCCTATGTACTGTAGTAACTCAAGAAGCATGAATAGAATTATCCTACCTATGATTTGGAAATAGCTGTAGTAGTGTTTGCATTGAAGATTTGGTGCCATTATCTTGATGGTGAGACATGTGAGATTTATACTAATCACAAGAATTTAAAGTACATTTCTTAGTCGAAAGGCCTGAAACTAAGACAACATTATTGAATGGAACTTGTACAGGACTATAGTTGCTCCATCTTATAACATCCAGGCAAAGCCATTGTGGTCGCTAATGCTTTAAGTAGGACGTTCGTAAGGAGTCTTGCCTATATTTATTTGCACAGAAGACCAATCATTTGAGAGTTCCACAAGGTGGAAGCTCATGGAATCCAATTGCCAATATCAAAACCTAGGATACTTATGGCACATGTGTAAGTATAACACTTGTTGATTAAATTATGGCTACACAGATTCAAGATGTAAGTGTAAACAAGCTACTTGACAAGATAAAGAAGGAATCAGATTCAGGCTTGGCAAGAGATGATCAATGAACCTTAACTTATCATGGACAGATATGGATGCCTAATATTGATAACTTGTGACAACAACTTATGCATATAGCCCATTTTTCATCTTATGCTATGCACTTTGGCAACAACAAGATGTATCAAGATTTGAAGACAAGTTATTGGTGGGAATGAATGAAACATGACATAGTGGATTTCATATCTCAAAGTCTCACATACTAACAAGTTAAACCTAAACACTAGAAACCTATAGGCTTACACTAGAATTTTGAGATTCCTGAATGGAAGTGGGAAAGAGTTACCATGGACTTTCTTATTGGATTGTTAAGGACTCCAAAGGGCTATAACTCTATTTGGGTAATTGTTAATCGTTTGACAAAAAGTGCTATTTTCTCCTAGTATAGACTACTTATTCACTTTCCCAGTATGCTCAATTGTACCTAGATCAGATTGTGTCTCTACATTGAGTTTCATTATGAATCATATCCAATTGAGGTACTCGATTCATTGCATAATTTGGAAATCCTTTCAAGAGGACTTAGATTCACAACTCCACTTTAGCACAGCCTTCCACCCTCAAATAGATGGGTAATTTGAGAGAACAATTCAAGTTCTAGAAGATAAGCTTGCTTGCTAGAATTTGGGGGTAGTTAGGAGTGATATTTGCCCTTGATTGAATTTTCCTATAATAATAGTTATCATTGTTCAATTCAAATGGCTCTGAAGCATTGCATGGAAGAAAATGTAGATTTCCTATTGAATGGTTTGAAGTAGGTGAAACGAAGTTATTAGACCTAGATTTGGTTCAGGAGGCAAATAAGAAAGTTAAGATCATTAGAGAAAAATTAATAATAGCTCAAAGCTGTTAAAAGTCTTATACAGATAAGAGAAGAAGGGATCTAGAATCCCAAGCAGAGGACTAGGTGTTTTTGAAAATATCGCCTATGAAAAGAGTGATGAGATTTGGCAGGAAAGGAAAGCTAAGTCTCCGGTATATAGGTCCATTTCCTATAATGAAAAGAGTGGGCATCATGGCTTATAAGTTAAATTGACCTATAGAATTAGAAAGTATCCATCTAGTTTTCCATATGTCCATGTTGAAAAAGCATGTTCTAGATCTATTTCATATCCTTCCACAAATCCCAATTGAGTTGGATAGTCATCTAACCTATGAGAAGCATTCTATAGCTATTATTGATCGGCAAATCAGAAAACTTCATTCTAAGGAATATCCCTCTATAAAAGTCCTATAGGAAAATAATAGGAAAGAAGAGATGACTTAAGAACCTGAACCGATTATGAAGGACAAATATAGATTATGAAGCAAATGTAGATTTCCCATTGAATGGTTTGAAGTAGGTGAAACAAAGTTGTTAGGCCTAGATTTGGTTCAGAAGGAAAATAAGAAAGTCAAGATCATTAGAGAAAAATTAATAATAGCTTAAAGCCATCAAAAGTCTTATGCAAATAAGAGAAGAAGGGATCTAGAATTCCAAGCGATGGACTAGGTGTTTTTGAAAATATTGCCTATGAAAAGAGTAATGAGATTCGATAGGAAAGGAAAGCTAAGTCCCCGATATATAGGTCAATTTCCTATAATGAAGAGAGTATGCATTGTGGCCCATAAGGTAAATTGACCTATAGAATTAGAAAGTATCCATCTAGTTTTCCATATGTCCATGTTGTAAAAGTATATCCCAGATCTACCTCACATCCTTCCACAAATCCCAAATGAGTTAGATAGTCATCTAACTTATAAGAAGTGTTTTATAGCTATTGTTGACTAGCAAATCAGAAAACTCCATTCTAAGGAATATCCCTCTATGAAAGTCCTATAGGAAAATCACAGGAAAGAAGAGATGACTTGAGAACCCGAACCAATTATGAAGGACAAATACCCCTATCTTTTCAAATAGCTTATCGATATGAACCTTCCATTCTAACATCATTGAAGCTTTACCTTCAATAGTTAACCAAATATTTCATTTTTGATCTTATACAACTCTATTTATAGAATTTGAGGGAAAATTCTTTTGATAAGGGAGAGTTGGTAACACTTTAGCAAATAAATTAAGCTAGTAGCAAACCTGTAAAATTATATGTTGAAAGTACATAATTTATAGTTTAACCTATGTTTAGTTTGATAAAAAAATATTGTAAGTAGGTGTGTTTTAGCAAATATTTTAATTTTATGTTATGTCCAAAATGTAATTTTTCTTGTTTCTTTTCTTTTTTCTTTTTCTTTTCTTTTTTCTTTTTCTTCTTTTTCTTTACTTCATTGGCTCTTTCTTTATCTCTCTCTTTGTCTCCAAAATAGAGCACCTCCCATGCTTCTATGTTTTTCTTTCTTCTCTCCTTGAGTAACTGGATCGCCTTTGCTCCTTCATCTTTCCTCTTCCTCCATTCAACTTCTTCCAGGCTGCGATTAGCTTTTGCTGCCTTTCACCTCTTTTATAATGCCGAACAACCTTCAACCAACCGGTGTCTGCTCTCCTCCATTCCAACTTTTGCTCTGGCCACCGGCCTTTCTTGGCTCCACACCGTGCCACCACCTAACTACTACTAATTAACCAAGTGGTTACTGCTATACTTCACCTTGTTTTCTTTTTCTTCCCAAGCAGCCAAGTTTGCTGGTGTGATTGCTCCCTCCAGTTAGTTTTGCTTACCGGCCTACCTTGACTTCTGGTCAACCTTGTGGGTTATGACAAGATAGTTCATTTCCTTCCTTTCTTTTGCTTAATTAATGGTGCCAAGCTGAAACCCCAACCCTGTGTCGAAATAGTGAGTATATTTATACTCTTTTCCAACTTGATTTTCTTTTGCCTTAGGATTAGATTTATGGAATTAAAAGATTTTATGTCAAATTAGAAATTAAATGTAAGAGATGGTTAATGATTTTAGTTATTAGGTTTGGGCAAACTAGTTGGATAAGTGATAAGTAGAAAATGTACCTATAAAAATACTTGATTTTATCTCTTAATTAGTCATTAACATGTAGTTTTTGTCTATCTTTTCCCTTAGTTTGTTAGTTTAGTTCTAGATACTGCTGTAGTTTGTT
>JANHAO010024324.1:0-11653 GCA_026873985.1 Saraca asoca
TAATTTGGGCCATCATGTATTTGTTTCCTGCTGCGTATATGGCCCATATGATTTGTCTATGGATGTATTGTATAAAATTGTAATACTTATGGACTCATATTTGTGATTAAGTTTGGATGCCCAGTACATTGTTGTATAAAATGAATAATTGCATTTTACTATTGCTTTGAAGCTGACCTTAAAGATGCAATGCTTGCCAATGCAATATATGCTGTCATTCGGAGTTCAATGAAGATCCAAATAAAAAACAGTTTTCTTTTCAAACCTTAACAAGCTTTTTATCAAATTGCATGTATTAGACTATCTGTAACAAGAGAAGCTTAATGGGAAGCTTAACTTAAGCAACCCTTTTTAAAGTTGTTTATCCACTGTAAAGTAACTGCAGAATTACAAGTCAGTATTGCAGTTACTTGTTAAGTAACTGCATCTTAAGAAAAAAGTGGGTCTAGTTGTGAGATAAGTTAAAAAAAATAAGATAAATTATGGGGTCCATTTAAGAAACTTGATAGAGTTGTACCATGCATTGTGGGATAAAGTTGTTTGAATTGCTTAAAGAAGTGTAAAATGATGTGACAGTGTGAGACCCAGTAAAAAATTAATAAACAAAGCTTAAGAAACTCTTATAAGATGCTTGCATTGTAGATAGTCTTAGAATATATATTATGGTTCTAGAAACTATTGACTTTAAATGATATTGCTAGCCAAGAGAATTAGATTGCAGAATCACCTAGTGGAGTTTAAATTACTTTTATTGTTTGTGGTAAATATCTTAATTAACTATTTGATTCCTTAAAACAACGTTTACAAATCCAAAGTTGATCATATATAATTGAAAAATAACCTCGGACTTGGATAGAGTTTTTTTTTTTCCTTTTTTTTTTGGAATGGACGAATTTGAGGTTTTTTTTATTTTTTATTTTATTTTAACTTAATTCTTTCAATTTGATTATATTTGGTGACCCTTTTTTTAGGATTCTTGTGATTAGGTTTTAGAAGTTTTCCATTGTAAAGTTGAGAAAGGAACTCTAAATGGGACATACATACGTGTTTTTGTTACAATAATCTTAGTTGTCTTCAACGTGGTAGATGCATGAAATTATTTGATTGAAGACTAATATCGGTGATAATAATTTCTTTGTCACGTTATTTGTTTTGTCAAAAAATATCTTTTATAAAAAAAATTTCATTTATTTATAATTATAATTATAAAATTTAAAATTATAAAAATGTTTTATTGATTTAATGTTACATATAAAAAATGTGATGAAAAATAATATTTATTATTTTTAAGAAGTTATTTTTTTCATTATTATAACATCATATATTATTTTATTAATTTCAAAACATATAAATAATATAAAAAAATTTATTTTTTACACAAATAAATAAAAAAAATTATAAAAAAATGCTCAAATAAAACAAGAGGAGGCTTAATATTTCATTTTGATTCTCATTCTTTATTTTTCCTAGTATGGTAAAATAAACTCAAGGGAAAAAGGAAAGAAGGGCAATAGGTTTCGCTTCAAGTAATTTTCATGTGGTGACTTTATGGAGTTAGTACCTTTGGAAATGACAATGAATAAATGTGAGAGCTCGGAGTTAAAGATGCTTAAACTTTACATATACCAAACAAAAAAGAGTGACATTAATTGATATCAGGTCATGCACGTCATGCGCATGGATGTATAGTGCACGTAAATAAATGCAATAATGCTTCATCAAACCCGTGGTCCCCGTCTACGAATAAATATATATGATATACATTTTCAAAATATAAACATGTATTTTCTTATAAGGAAAGTGAACTATGTTCATTAAATTTTTATATTAATGGTCATAACTAAAATTTAAATACCTTTAATTATATTTTAGTTTTAACAATTAATATAAAAATTTTATGATTAATCACGATTCACATTTTCTCTTTTGAACAATGGTTCGTTTGATACAATAATAAAATAATTTATTATAAATATAATTAATTATTAATAATTAATTATATATAATTCATTTTATGTTTAGTGATATTTTTTGATAATTAATTATATATAATTATTTTTATTTGGATTATATATAAAAAATTATTTTTTAACATTTAAATTATTGAAAATAACAATAAAAAAGAGAGAGAAAATTGAGATTTTATTGTTATTATTAGAATAAAGATAATTATGATAAAAAAAAGAAAAAAAGAAAAATAATATAAGTACAAATATTAATGTTTTTCTTTTTATGATCTGATTAAAAAAAGTTATACAAAATAATTTTTTGTTTAATCAAATTTATTATATACCATTGATTATTGAAATATTTTAATCATTATACTAAATATATTAAAAAAGTATTATAATCAATTATTTGATTTACAATTAATTATTAAAGATTTCAATCGTTATACAAAATAAATATTGAATTAACATGTCTCTTTATAATTTCTTTTTTTTAAAATAAGTATTTTATAGATTAAAAATTTTGAATGGGGAATTCATAGATTATTTTTGTCTTTAATTGAATACATAGAATCTAACTTTTAATTTATCTTCACACAAAAATTGTTAATGAATTACATAGATTTATAGGTGGTATGCCTTTTCCACAACAAGAAGATCAACGAATAAAGGGCGTAGTGACCACATGTGAATTTTAACCGAGACAAATTTTATTTTTCTGATGATGAATTAAGTCACAATCCATAGGAAATGTCAACAGAGTTTAAATATATATATTATATAATGAAAGTGAAATCCAAAAAAATAGAGAAACAACCAACCTCATAAGTAGGAAGACAAGGGTCATTACATAAAAAATAAATAAATAAGGGTCTCATAGCAATTCAACAACTTGGATGGAAGTTGACGGTGAGTATCCCGTTAAAAATAAAATAAAATTGTAATTGAATATTTGAATTTGGAGAATAGTTTAGTGCACTATATCCTATCCAAATTTGCACTATAATCATAAACCTGCTTCCACTAAAGTTATCATGATATTGTACAGATTCATTTATGCTAAGTAAGTGTGTAATAATGGTTACTATATTTAGTATATTCGTTCCCCCCCCCCCTAAGTAGTAATTTACTCAAGTATTTGGGTTTTTTTTTAATTATTTTCGTATTATTTTAAAGAATATATATATATATATATAAGATTCTGACTCATAATATATAAAAATTTTGTGTTTATATTTTTTTTTTTACTTAATAGGAACATAACGAAAATAAAAAAATGCAAATTCATTTACTTTATTTGTCAGATAAGTCTCCTATATACGTGTTCATTAAATAAGTTGGAATTAGGAAATTGGAATTGTTATATTGTTGTAAATTTGGGACAATAGAGAAGGGGCTAGGTTTCACTTTATATATAGCTACATTACTTATTTAGGGTATTTATTTATAAAGAAGGAGGTTTTAGAAAAAAATAAATAAAAGGCAAAAAAAAATTGTAACCAAAGAATATACAAGTTTGAAATATATAACAACAAGACGACAAATAATATATGTCATGCACTTATCGTTTAAATAATATTTTGGAATATGGAATATAACTGAAAGGTATAATGTGTCAAAATATGTATACGTCATGAAAGTTAAGTGACCAAACTAAATTATACGGAAAAAAATAAAAGTATAGGATATAATATGAAAATAATTAAAATTTGAAAGCATATACTTGATGTCTAGCTTCCAAAAACATATTAAATATTGGAAAAAAAATAACTTTCATGGATTTTAAACTCCAAAAAAGTCACTTTGTTTGAAAGAAATAATTTACTAGATGTTTTTATAGTAATGGACATGATGATAAAAGTATTTCACCAAAAAAAATGGATAATAAAAGTTGCATTATAAATTGAAGTGAAACAAATGCAAGCTAAAACAGGTGAATTTTAAAAATATAATATTAATAAGGTTAAATTATTCTATTACTCTTTATAATTTCACTCCATTTTTAATTAAATTCTTATAATTTAAAAATTTTATAGGCTTATACTTATTTTTTATTTTTAATTAGATATTTTATATTATTTTTGTTAGATTTTATTAGTAGTTACTTCATATAAACAATAATTGATTAGTAATTTATAAAATAAGAGACAAATGATATATCATTCCTTCCTAAAAATAAAATAATTTTATTAAATATTTTAATTTTTTTATCACTTAAATATAAATAAAAATTATATGAAAGTTTTACATCAAAAGAGTACTATTTATATGTATCAGTTACTAACAAAATTTAATAAAAAAAAATGATAGAAAGTATCTAATTAAAAATAAAAAATAAGTATAAGAATCTAATTTAAAATTTTTAAATCAAAAGGATCTAATTGAAATTAAGTAACTATAGAGAGCGGGGGATAGTGTAATTTAACCTATTAATAATTACCGCTTGAGGCCCAACTACCAAAGACTAATTAAATGTGGGTGGCGCGAAAATAACTGTCCCTACTACTCCCTCCATTCCCAACCGAAACGGTTTTCCCATTTTCCTTTTTTATTTTTATTTTGTTGTTCGACAAAAAAGAAGAGGGTTTCGGTGGTACGAAGTCATCAAAATTTCTTCCTTTAATTGTTTCACTTCCTAGTTCCCTCTCTCTGCTTCAAAATAAGAATTTTCTTCGCCGGCAAATTTTGACTCCGACAACCGGCCGTTCTCGCTCCCTTTGTCTCCGGCGAGCAGTTTCTGAGATTCACGTCCTGTTGCTTCTTCGAATTTGGTTAGAGGGATCACAGAGTTCGGAATTTTCTTCCTCTGTTCATTTAGGTTGGAAGATTGAAAGATTTTGATGGGTTGTATTCTATGAAGGTTTGAGTGTCAAAAAGCATTAGAATGATCGGAGGGAGTAATTTTTCTTGGTAAAGGTGAGAACTTTTTAGATTTCTGATTGATTTTCTCTTGGAAGCTTGGTTCGTTCGATCTAGATCATAGACGGGGATTGCTCTGAGTTAGTCTTTGATCTGGTTCTCTGTGAACAGTTTATCTTTATCACCCAGGAAGAAAAAAAAACGTTATTTTTCTATAATTTTGTTTGAATTGAAACAAATGGTTCATCTTTTCAATCCCAAAATTCGGGGTGAAGTTTCCACTTAGCTCATATTGATTGATTGAACGAGAATTTTTGTTTGAGATTCAAATTCGATGAACTTGGTTTTCGGATTCCTTCTGTACGATTTTTTTTCTTTTGCTGAAGTTTTCTGAGAGATTACAGGAACAGTGAAACACTGAACTTAGTCTTCAATAAGAGAGAGACGAACCTGTCAATACAGACCTGTCATGGATCCTTATTCAGAAATTGATTCTTTAAGTAATCAATAATTTCCCCCGGATTCTTTTTTTTTTCCCCCGAGTTTTATCGATATGCGTTCATAAAATATATCGAAAATAATTCTCGGTTTCAAACAAAATTACTGGTGCTCTTATTTTTGCAGAAAACAGTGATCCCCACTTTTTAATTTCACTAATTATATCTAAGAATCACATTAAGTTTATAGGGATGGACAATGATCAACCCTGCACGTGGAGCTCCATGTCCTTGCCCATCTTCCGGAGAATATCCAAATAACTAAATCAATATAATCTCATGCATACAAACAAAAAGCATGATTAACATACTCCACCACAATTTCTATCTGAGAAATTTACTTATGGAGAAAACCTATAAAGCATTTACTATGGTAATTGTGTGCCTATGTTGTTTATCTTAGAAGAAAAAAAAAGCATTTTTTTAATTGTTTGGATTTGTAATTTATTACACATTGATTTGAGGTAAGTTTTCAGTGTTTCTTTTGAAGAGTAGATGAGAGTGCTATTATGTGATAGATACTTCTTCTTTCTGCATTTGCAAGTTATGGTATCACTTTCACTGAATTCCCTTTCATGACACTTTAGTTGATAGAGAAGAAGATACAAGACAGAGTGGATTTTATGTGTAGTCAGTGAACCCATTGCCAGCCCACCTGACCATAGCATTCCCTTGAGAGGGACAAACAGGCTAAAATTTTGAAGTCTGCCCTTATCCTACGCACTCTCTTTCTTATCCTACACACCCTCCTTTCCAAGGGGACCAGCTCTCCCTGCAATTGGATCTTGCAGGGTAACCATAACCAACGTCGTCGTCTAATGATAGACGTTTATGCAAGTCTAGACAGTTTCCGCGCGTTTCTCTCATCCATTACAACAAATGGTTTTTCTGCTCTCTGTATTCTTCTTGCAGTATTTGCCTGATCTGGTTGGATTTCTGCTTTCTCTGATGACAAAGACATACCCACTTGCGTTATTTAGTTATGATTCCCGAATTCATTCTCAAATAGATCTGAAGCTCTGTAAAGATGTAATTTTTTTTTTCATGTTTTCCTTTTCCTTTTTACTGGGTTTATTCTTTGCGTTGCTTTTCCTTTTCCTTTTCCTTCTTTTTCCTGCTCTTTACCACTCTGTAGTATCTTACTTTTGGGTTGTGTTTGTGGCAGATTTATTGCAGAGAAAAGGATCTTCTTTCTGAAAAATAATTGGCATTGTTCACTTATTCAATTAAATTTGCTGTGTACATGATTCCGGCCAAGGCTGCTAAATCTGGTTCAGTTTTATGAAAAATTCTATCAATGTGGTCTAATTTGGATAGAGGGGATGGATGCATATGAAAAAAAGCAAGCATTACTGAAACACATTGCTGTGGGGAAACAAAGAACACCCTTGGTTCCGGCCGAAAGGAACAATGCAGTCACCAATCGGCGTCCTCAAACAAGGGAAATTAGTTCAAGGCCCAAGTCACCTTCTCCAGCAACACCTTCCGGTCCCCGGCGTTGCCCGTCCCCGACCTTCACAAGAACAAGCTCTGCCGCAGCCTCCCAATTGTTACCAAAGAGACCTCATTCAGCTGAAAGAAAGCGCCCTTCAACTCCTCCTTCCCCGCCAACTCCTTCTACACCGGTTCACGAATCATCTGTTGATGTGCATTTTCCGTCCAGAAAGGCAGCCGGCGGGCGTATGCAGGAGAGTTTATGGCCTTCCACAATGCGAAGTTTGAGTGTTTCATTTCAATCAGATACCATTTCCATACCTGTTAGCAAGAAAGAGAAGCCAGTTAGTATTTCTTCTGATCGTACACTGAGACCTACTTCAAATGTGGCACATAGGCAGCTTGAAACTCCAAGCACCCGGAAGCCTACGCCAGAAAGAAAGAGGAGTCCTCTTAAAGGGAAGAATAATGCCTCTGATCAGTCAGAGAATTCCAAACCGGTTGATAGTTTACATTCTCGATTGAAAGATCAGCATCGGTGGCCAAGTAGAATAGGCGGAAAGGTGTCTTCCAGTGCAGGAAACAGAAATTTTGATCTCCCTGATAAAAATATAGGAACATTGTACAGTTCAGTTCATGGAACTGGTTTGTCTCCAATGAGAAGATTTTCTGAAGAAGGTACTAAGCCCTTGCAGAAATCTTCTAGTGATGCTGTAAGACTTTTATCATTTGTTGAAAACGGTAGAATGGGAAATGAGGCAAAATCATTGGATGATACTTCATTACAGGTTTTACGACCTCAGATGAGTACTTTGAATCCAGCAGATAAAATAAGATTAGCAAATTCTGCGGCAAAATCTCAGTCTTTGCAAATTCCAGGATTTTGTCCCCCTCCTCCTATTAAGACTGCATTGTCACCATCTTCCAGAGGGGTTAGTCCATCTCGGCGAAGGCCATCAACTCCTCCGTCTAGAGGGGTCAGTCCAAGCCGGCCAAGGCCGGCAACTCCTCCTGCTAGATGGGTTAGTCCATCGTGGATAAGGCCGATTGATTCATCTGATCAATCTCCCAGTTCAATATCAGTGTTTAGTTTTACTTCTGATTTTAAGAAAGGGAAGAAAGGTGCAGCTCTAAAAGAAGATGCTCACCAGATGCGGCTTCTCTACAATAGATATCTGCAATGGAGATTTGCCAATGCAAGGGCAGAGGCTGTACTTTACATCCAAAAAGCAACCACGGAGGTACAACTGACAAACTTGCAAACTTTTATAATGCAGTCTTCTGCTTATATTTCGCTGCAAATTTTTAATCAATTGCCTATATCACTTTACTAGAAATTTTCTTCAATGGTGCAGAGAATTTTGTATAATGTATGGAACGCTACTTTAGCTCTATGGGATTCAGTTGTTGGGAAGAGGATCAATCTCCAACAGCTGAAGCTTGAGCTTAAGCTGAACTATGTTTTGAATGATCAAGTAATGCTTCTATCTTCACCGAAATTTATCATTCATATTCTAGGAACAGGATTTATTATTGATGATACATTTACAATATGAACTTATCATAGTTACAATGAGCTTATAAGGGATGAAAATATGTACTGTTACTACTGCAAGAGATTGCCGCAATATATTGAAAAGGTTTCTACTTGTCTATGTCACTATTTAAATTCACATGAGCACATATTTCAGTCCAACTTAGTGTGCTAAGTAAAGGCAATTTATGATTCTGCTTGTTGAAGTTGGGGATTTTGAAGGGGAAATC
The DNA here is from genome assembly GCA_026873985.1 of Saraca asoca. Lineage (NCBI taxonomy): Eukaryota > Viridiplantae > Streptophyta > Magnoliopsida > Fabales > Fabaceae > Saraca > Saraca asoca. The sequence continues at coordinate 8,504 of JANHAO010024324.1, forward strand.
CATAGAATATCAGGTCCAGTTTCAGAGGGGGCTTATATTTTGATCTAGATATTTACTTCGGCTTGTGAAATCTTCTACAAAGCTGATATTTTAATGTCACATCCCATGATGTGATCCTTTTTCTTTTACTTTCTTCTTCAATCCTTCTTATGCTTGATAAATTTTCTCATTGTTAGCCTTTTTGAATGAATGAAGCAGATGGCCTACCTTGATGACTGGGCTTTACTCGAGGTCAATCATGTCAATGCTCTATCTGGGGCTGTTGAAGACTTGGAGGCAAACACAGTTCGTCTTCCAGTGACCGCGGGAGCAAAGGTATGGTTGGTTTTGGAATGTCTTAAATTTGATACCTGGAAAGAGAAGTTGGCATGGTAGTTGTATTTGCACTTTTACAGGTTAATATAGAACAGTTGAAGGTTGCCATCTGCTCAGCTGTTAATGTCATGCAAGCAATGGGATCCACAATTTGCTCTCTGCTCTCAAGGGTGAGTCAAATGTTCTACAGTTCTACTGCTTTCATGTAGTATTCATCAATATGTATAGTTAAGCTTTCCTATACTTTGTTATTTCACAATGCACTTGTCTAACTTTATCCTGCTATTTTGTAGGATAAAGCATTCAGTGTAAAACCTTTTTTTCTCCCTGAGCACGTTTTTCCCTTCTTCTTTTTTTTCCTTTTTTTTCATTAGAGTTCTGAATTAGTAAAATGACGCCTTCCGATCATTGATTAAGGGCCTTACTGAATGGTATATTCCAGGTGCTTACATTACATTATATTTGTGTGCCATAGGTGGATGGCATCAGCGATTTGGTTTCCGAGCTTGCTGCTATAGCTTCACATGAGAAAGCCATGCTTGATGAATGTGAAGAGCTACTAGCTTCAGCAGCATATGTGCAGGTGAGAATCATGGTTATGGTTCAGGAACATATGAATTATGCACATTATATAAAAACATCATTACTTCTCAGGTTATTGAATCTTGCAATTTTACATTGTTATCTTTTGGATTCTGCAGTATGTCAATTCAGTAATGTAGCGTAGTTATGCAATTTGAGCTCTGATACAGTTTATGTCCAGGGACTTTTAAGGCTAATGTTACATAATGTTACTTAAAAAGTTCAGTGGTTATTCAGGCAAAGCTGAATATTTTCGATTTGATCATTGTCATCAATTATTCCTTATTCGACTCTTGTTTCTTCCTTATGTGAGTTTCTAATATCATCTTTTGGGAAAAAGCAGGTAGAGGAAAATAGCCTCCGGACGCATCTCATGCAATTTAAGCAGGCTTTCGGGGATGGATAACTAGCCAAAGCCAATGCTCAAGATTTAGAGATGGATGAACCTGACCTGCTGCTAAGCTAACCAACTTAACTCTTGCCAATCCAGCCAAGTGAATTGACGATGTCCATCTGGGTTTTCACCACTGTAAATTTTTTATTAGGTTTTTTTTTTTTTTTCTTTGTTCCCTCTCAAATATGTTGGAATTTTTATTGTTTGATTACATTTTTTTTTCCTTTTCCTCCCCATCCTTCCATTTGTAATTTTGTATTAGGCAAATGAAAACAAAATGCAGAGGAAGAAAAGATTGAGAATTTTAGCGCAGAAGAAAACGGAAAAAGAGAGAAGTCTAGAATGCAAAGGAAATTTTAACTGTAGCAGAGCTATCATTCATACAGCTTTCTTTTCTTTTATATTTTTCAGCAGTTTTGTTAATCCATTTGCGAGCATCCAGAATAGAGCAGCTGTGTTACTTACATGGTGAAGATATTAATAGTTTAATAGACAATAAAATAAAACAATACAAAACCCAGAAAAATAAAATAAATTAAAATAACATCACCTTCTTATTCGGTTGAGTTGTCCCTTCTCTCCTATTCCTGTTGTCCTCCATAGTATACAGTTGGATTGACTGAATTATGCAGATTTTCTGTGACCTTGCCAATTCCAGGCAATCCTATTCACATATGCATGCTTCATTTGACCTTGTCAAGTAGCAGACATTTCTCTTGATCAGCAAAGACAATGACAAAAGATGCAGCCAGAAAACTAATCACTTTTCTCCTTTTCAGATAAAAATGCACCTTTTTCTGTTACTTTGTCTGACTGCATGTTCTCAGAACATAGAGGTATTTTTCTACTGATGAGGTTTAGTGTTCTGAGATCATCAACTGGGCTTGAGTGGCAAAGCAAGTGAAGATTTGTGTTCAAAATATCTTTTACATCAAGGAATGAGAGATAAATGTATTTATACTTCGAATTCTCTCATAACGCCTTTATTTTGTGAGAGAAGATTTATCCATTCATAATTATAAAGACTATTTACGTATGAATGACTGAGCAAATTGTCAACCTATGTGCCATGCAATGTGATTTACTGCTGTCAAGACCTAATGCAATATTTGGGTTACGTTTTTGCATTATTGAAAAAATTGGTCCTGTAAAAACTATTCGGTGTGTGTGTGTGTGTTTTTTTAAAGGTATCAATCAATAAGTTAGGCGATACTTCTAGTTGCTTTATGCCGTAAATAAACTTGAACATTAAAAAAAAATCAATTAAATAGGTAAATTCACATATTTTATAGCCGACACATTTCTTTGTTCTTGGAGGATAGGCAATTTGCTTAACTTTACATCCATCTCAAAGTACCGTTTTTAATACATCTGTCGGATAAGTTTGGACATATTAAAAACATCCTATACAAATATCATAAATTTTTACTAAATATGACATTGAGTCCATTAATTCTTTAACATTAGAAATTTTCAATCAAGTAAAACTTTCATCATATACTTAGATATCTTATGAATTAGTGATTTATCAAGTGTTTTTCAATCAATTTTTGCTTTTGTTGTTGTCGAAATTCGATTTGTACGGAGAAGCCGAATTTCGGCCAACAGGATGAGGAGTTCAGGAATCAATGTCACTCTTGAAGTGCTGCGAAAGATGGTCAAGAGGTAGAGAGAGAAGGGAAGACAGTGTTTTTAACGTGGTTCGGCTAAATCCGGGCAGTACCGGACCCTACGTCCACGACAGAAGTTTTTATTAATAATTTACAAGAATATCTGTTTACAAGATTGGCCTCTCCCCCTTCTGCTAACAAGGCAGTCCTATTTATAGAAGAAGGAGAGTAGACATATATTAAATGCTA